>OX463855.1:39997594-40222099 GCA_949825065.1 Odontocerum albicorne
GGGTTCTCGAAATATATCCATTTTTCATCGCCAGTCACAATAAGATGGAGAAATGGAGCACTGTTTTACAAAGAGCATGCTCATCGTAAGCTTCGACAAACATTCGATGCGATTCTGCAGCAGTTTTCTTCAAATGGTAACAGAAATTCAATGCTGTCCGCAAATCGTAGTTTTCAGGCACAAAAACAGACATGTTCAACGCTATGAAAACATATGAAGTTGTATTAAATTTGTATTGTTGCGAGTTAAAAGTCTTTGACAAATGTAAACATGAGAAAAAGGCGCCAATGACGCGGTGTGACAGTCACTACATTGACAACTAGAGCCATCTATGAGCAAATTCCGGTTTCATATTTACACACCTGGTATATATCTAGTAGCCTTATTTTTATATAGCAATTTCTTCCAAAAACCAAACAGATGCCTAATCTCTATCTATAATGGTAGAACTAAAAGAAAGGAATTCATTTAAGGATAAGAAAGGATATCAAAGGAAAATTAGGATGAAAGGATATTCTAGGATGAAAGGATACACTTTTAAACGTAAGTAAAGAAGGGATGGACGTTTGGATATGGAGAAGGCGAAAGAACTATGTCATGAAACGAAAAAGATGAAAGACACTGTGCTCTGTGCCTATCCCAACAGGGAAATGGCATGATGGTATGTATGTATTGTATAATCTTAGCAGATTTAGATACTATTTATTCCATGTTAGAATAAACAAAGTACTGGAGAACTCTGAGAAATGCCTTCTGGTCTCAGGTTCGAGGAAAGGAAAATCCTGATCTATTTCCTTCTCGTGGTGGGGAGTGAGCAACGACCTCGTGTCGGCAAATATAGACAGGGACCGAGCATTGGCCGGAATAAGCTGACCACCAACTTTCGTCTGTTGTTTAGGGCACCCTCTTGTCCTGGAGAAGTAAATAATCTCCAAAGGCGGAAGAACTTTCGTGGTCAACGGCATAGGATGTGGAAAGAAACGGGAAACTACCACATTAAAGGCCCAAGTGGCATCCCAAGAACCAGCAAAACATGATTCAATCTCAAGTAGGAGAAGAGTTCAAATTGCTGCAAACCAGTCTTAGGACTGCAACCACGGAAGGAAGAATAAACAATATAGGTAAATAATTTATTTACAAGAAACTGTGTATGATTTTTGTTTCAGATTTACGAAAAGGTTCTTGATAAGAAATAATATTGCTATAGTTGGTACCAAAAAGAAAAATAATATTCGTAATATGGCGGCTGTCTGAAAAAAATTTCAATTCTTTTACCCTTTTTTTTTAATTTTTTAAAATTAGTAAAAAATTAATGTCATACCAAATTTGAAATTGGTTGACTGGAACTTGAGATATGTTGACCAGGTCGAAAAAAGTAGTTTCGAGAAAAACACGTTTAAAGTTTTGAGATTATTGTCAGTCATTCCGTAGCGGCGTAGTACCCCCTGAATACTAAACGGAAAAAATACCTGTGTCATTTGAGGGGAGCACCACAGTGCAGGGTTTGAACTGGTGACATTCCACAAGGAAGTCCAGTGCGTTACCGTGTACTGTCACATTTAACTCCTGGAGTATGGAGACTTGGAGAGAGGAGTATGGAGTTCTTCTAGGGGTCCACAGGATTCTCAGCATCCGATGCTAACAACGACAAATGTGTTATAAAATAGCCCTTATCATGTCACTGGGCTGTTTCTTAGTATTAATTGGTAAAAAATCCAATTTATGAGTAAACTTACTATCAATGCCATAGCCAACAATCAAGAGTGCATGTTGCAAGTTGTCAGGATCGCAATTGATATCCAGCGGGTGCGCCACTCCACCCGTGTAGAAACCCATACCATAGGCATTCAGGGCTGCAACGAAACAGTTTTATATAAAATATACAACCTTTTTTTTTTTTTAACCAGCAGAGTTTATTGCCATGTGGCAATCTCTTCCAACCAACCAGAAATATGTTTTTATAGGCACTAAGTGAAAACCAGACTGGAATCCTATTTAAAATAATCTGGGTTCCAACGGGGATCGAACCCGCAAATGTCTTACCACCAAGCCACGGAGGCCGCAACATCCCTAATCTATGCTTAACTATAGATTAGGGATGTTGCGGATATTCTCATCCACATTCGCAATTGCGGAGCTTCCGCATGAATTTGGACATCTGCATCCGCAATAATCAATCTGGATGTTCATGCGGATGCAGATGTACCGTAGGTCACGCCAAGAAAGAAATTGGGTGGGGCAGGGGAGTGGCGCGTGCCGTGAGCACGTGCTGATTGACCAATAGGAGCGAAGATTTCGGTGACAAGATCCGACGTGTTTGTTATTGTTTATCATTTGTTTCTCGTAAATCAATCACAACGTGTTTAGTTGCGTTTATCGTATGAACATTTCAGTTTTTGAGTGTTGCGAGTATACAGTGAGTATTGTGTGCTAAGCGAGTTTTCTGCAGTTAATAGTTTATTGGAAAAGTGAATTTACAATGTCACCACCGACACAAAGTGAGATTTGGACTTACTACCTTGATCAAAAAGTTTAAGGACGGCCACCGTGTGGCGCTGTCTGTCACCCGATTAGAATAATTTTTTTTGTTAGGTTACCACATCTATCATTGACACTTCCCTCCAAATTTCAGCATCATAGCTTGACATTTGTAAAATTTACGCTGTACTGAATACATCTACCTTTGTGCGTGTTTTCGATTTTTTTCAAGTTTGAAAATGGCATCAACGAGTTTGAATTAAATTTTGTCTGAAAAACGGATTTAACGGTTCGCAGACCTTGGAAATGTTGGAGAAAAGTTTTTTGGTGGCACGAACGCTTTAGAAGTGGTCGAGGATGACGAACTCAGTGGCAGTCAAAAACCGATGAAAATATCGATAAAATCAAAGAAATGTTGGCGGAAAACCGAAAATTGACGATCTGAGAGCTGGCAGAACTCTTGAACATCGCTTATGGATCCGCTCAAGACATTTTGGTTAGTGATTTGTGCCTCAGACGTGTCGCTGCAAAACTGGTACCGAAAGACCTCAATTTCATGCAAAAAAAGGACCGCGTAGAAATCGCGAAAGACATGATATCCATGAGTTTTTGACCAAAAACAACATGACTACTATCCAGCAGCCTTTGAATTCACCTGATCTGGCTCCCTGCGACTTTTTCCTGTTCAACCGACTTAAAATTCCACTTCGCGGAACGCGTTACAGCGTCCGAGAGGATGTCATGAAAAAATCGAAGACGGCTCTGATGGACATATCGAAAATTGAGTACCAGCGGTGTTTCGAGGATTGGATCAAGCGGTGGCGTAAGTGCGTTGCAGTCGATGGGGAGTACTTTGAAGGGGATCATATCGAATTTGATGAATAAACTTGTATTTTCGATTTTATGAATAAAGTCCTAAAACTTTTTGATCAAGGTAGTATTTTAAACCAGATGCACATGACCAGGATAAGGCTCATTGTAAAATATGCAATAAAACCTACTCTCGCAAAGGCCGTACCACCTTGTCTTTGAAAAATCATCTAAAATCGATGCACCCAGAAGAGTTTAGTTTCTTTGAAACCTCGAATAAAACAAAACAATTGCAGAAGATAAAAGCTGACACAGGTAAATTTAATCATAAAAAATGTGAATTAACCCTATCTGGTGCTGTTCTTGTGGCATTGTTTAAGTTAAATTTGTATGGCAAGCCTTAGCCGTAGGCAAAAATTAACTAATGATTCAAAAAACAAAATAGCCAAATTAGCTTCTTATAATTGTGTTTTCCAATTACAGTGCAATTTTATGTTCTACCACGCGCTTTTTTAAATCTGTTTTTCATCAGTTTTCACAACTTATAATTTATATGTGTATTTTTTTAGATAAAATCTTCACTCCTCTACAAGATGCAAAGAAACAGCTCTCGTTAGAGGAAGTAGTTCTAAATGAAAAGAAGTGGGACACTGACAATTCCAATTCGAAAAAAATGACAAACTCATTGGAAAAATGATTGCACTTCAAAATTTACCGTTTAACTTTGTGGAGGGGCATGGTTTGCGCAGACTGATACAAGAATTAGCACCAAGATATAATTTTAGAGGGCGCAATTTTTTTACTGATTTTGTGTGCAAGGAACTATATGGCAAAGGTGCTGAAAAAGTTAAAGAATTGATCGGAAAATTTGATTAGATGTCATTTACTTCTGACATTTGGTCGGATCTAAGCTCAAATGCCTCTTTGCTTAGCCTGACTTGTCATGGAATAGCAGAAAACTTGGATAGATCATCAATTGTATTGAAATGCGAGACATTCGACGACCGTCACGTCACACTGGTGACATAATTGCTGAAAAATTTGACACAATGCTTTCTGAATGGAATATTAAAAAAGAACAAGTGCATTGCCTAACTCGAGACGAAGGCTCCAATATGAAAAGAGCTATGCGATTAGCAGCATTCAATGACATGGATTGTACAGTCCACAAGATGCAACTTGCTATTCGCATTTGTTTACATTCGCAAGAAAACATAAAAATATTCAAACAAAAATGTAAGAAAATTTCGACTCATTTTAACCATTCCACTATCACTCAGAAGCAATGCGAAAAATTCAGGACAGACTGAATCAACCGCATCTCAAAGTGTTCCAAGATTGTATATCGCGATGGAACAGTACATTTTACATGTTTGAGAACTTTTTAAAGGTAAAGGATGCCTTAAGTCTTTATATCAATGACAGTGAGATTGACCCTATTTTGCCAGAAGAGTGGAAAATCATTGAATGTTGTATCGAGTTATTAAAACCTTTCGAGGAAGCCACGCGGGAACTAAGCAACTCTCATGCCCTTATTTCATCTGTAATTCAAATAATTCAAATGCTTGGGAAAAAACTTCATGACTATTTAACAAGATCACACGATTTTGATCCTATTCGACTGGCCGTAACGACTCTGAAAACTGAACTTTCAGCAAAGTTTTCTACTTTGTTGGAAGAGAACAATTTATATGTCATCCCCACCTACTTAAACCCTCGCTATAAGCACAAGTTTTTTACACCAGTGACCGAGGAAAAGATCAATGAAGATATTTTGAAGATGAGAAACACCGAGGATGACGTTTCAGGTTCTCTTAATTCCGAAGGGGCTAAAAGAATGAGAATGAGAGATTCCTCGGAAAAAGATACAGAACAACCAGGGACGTCCGGTACGGTCAGAAAGCCATGCTTAAAAAACGATCTTGCCATGATGCTGGATTCGTCAAGTGATGATGAGAGTCAATAAACACCAGAAAATGGTAGCGCTGGCGCTGTATTCAAGAAGGAATTGCTATCTTACCGCAATAAAAAAAGGGGCAAAATAAATGAAAATCCACTTAAATGGTGGAGCGTTCATCGAGAAGAATTGAAAATATTATCAACAATAGCATGCAGATTTGTATAGCCACCACCAGCTCAGCCCAGCCCAGGCAGTGTTCCTAGTGAACAGTTGTTCAGTAGCGCGGGTTTAATTTATGAACCTCAGCGAAACAGACTGGAACCTGAAAAGGCGGCTATATTACTTTTTATTAAATATAATGCACCAATTTTTTACATTAATAACTTAATATTTAATAAAAATATTGAAGATTACTATCTTTTTATCTTATTTCTGCACCCATACGAAGTTTCTCAAAAAAAATCTTAAGATTCGCATCCGCGGATGTGAGACTTCAAAAATCCGCATCCGCGCATGTTCAAAAATCTGCATCCGCAACATCCCTACTATAGATCATTAGAGAGTGGAAGATCTCTCCTGTCCTGAGCAGTGTTGGTTTGTTTCTTCGGGATAATCACCTGAGACAACGCACCCATAGATTATAAAACAAATTACAATAACCATAGATTATTTTTAAAACAAATTACATTAACCATAGATTATTTTATTAACTTATATGTCGAACCAACCTGCCTTTGGAAATACCGGTAGGTAGAGCGATCGCACTTTCACATTTCCTTCTATCAAAATATTATTCACTCGATCCAACCATACTTTTCTTGGTCTTTCTCTCACATGCCTTTCCACTCAAATTTGCAGTGTATATTTGTTTTGTTGATCTTTCTTCATTGGTTAATTCATTCTACACACCAAAACCATATCAGAGTGTTCTATTTCATCTTACTCGACATCAACCTTAAGTTCGAATTCATCTCGAATCATTTCGTTCCGTATTCTGTCAGTATTAAAAATTACAATATTATTCTGTCATTATCAACAGAATTTAAACAATCTAGGTTAGTCAAAAAGTTTTGAAAGCGGAAATGAAAATACATTTTTTTTGGGGGGAAAGCACTTTTATTGCTCAGTACTATATAGTCTCCCATAAGATCAATACACTTGGTCCAACGATCTTCCAACTTTGTTGTCCCATCACGGAAGTGACTTTCTGGAAGGCCTGCAAAATACTCCTCTACGACGGCTATAACCTCTTCGTTTGATGAAAAATGCTTTCCACGAAGGAATTTTTTGAGGTGTGAGAACAGCCAGAAGTCAGAGGGAGCTAAATCTGGTGAATAGGGTGGATGCTGCAACAATTCGTACCCCAATTCATTGATTTTCGCGATGGTTTTTTGAGCTGTGTGAGCAGGTGCATTGTCTTGATGAAAAATGATTTTTTTCTTCTGCAAACCGGGTCTTTTTTCACAAATTTTTTCATCCAACTGGTCCAAAAGGTCACAATAATAATCAGAGTTGATTGTCTTACCAGTTTGGAGATAATCTATCAATAAAATTCCTTTTGCATCCCAAAAATCTGACGCTAACACCTTTTTGGCCGGTTTCTGGACACGAACTCGCTTCGGAGCCAAAGTGCCTGGTTCACACCACTCCTTAGCCTCTTGTTTTGATTCAGGATAATGGTGGTAGACCCAAGTCTCATCCATAGTGATGAATCAACGCAGAAAATCCTTTTTATCCTTTCGAAATTGCTCCAAATGTTGCTCAGAAAGTCGCATTCGAACGTGTTTTTGTTGCATTGTTAGCAAATGCGGCACCCATTGTGCACACAGTTTTTTGAAACTCAAAACTTCAGCCAATATATGCCATGTTGTTCCATGTGAGATGCCTATGGTGTCAGCTATCACATCCACAGTCGATCGATGATCTTCCAAAACCATATCCTGTATTTTCGCTATGATTTCTGGTGTTGATGCACTTTTTGGACGTTCTGAGCGTGGATCGTCTTCAACGCTTGTACGGCCACACTTAAACTCCAAAACCCATCGGTGAACGGTTGAAAATGAAGGAGAAGACTCCTTTAATACTTTCACCATCTTTGCATGGATCTCAGTAGCCGATAAACCTTCCAAAACAAAGAATTTAATCACTGCACGATATTCGGATTTTTCCATTGTTAAAAAATACACTGACACGTCAACTTCAAATGGCTTGTAAACAAAGAATGGATTGACAGATCAAAATGAAATTTTGAGTACGTTCTTATGAAATATTAAAATGGCGTAGAAATTTTGGTTTTCTACTGCTCCATAGATGTCGCTTTCAAAACTTTTTGACTAACCTATTATGTTGGAATACTAAGGTTTCACTGTATAATATTATATTTTTCTTATTATAATCTGTAATAACATACACTAAAATGTTATTAGGTGTACAAATAAGTTTCCGCCGTTTTTAATCAAAAATTGGGCATTTATTGTGAAAGAACGGAACCTCATGTTTTATTCGAAGTATTGCCCATCGCTTGCCACTACCTTTTCCCATCTTTCTGGCAGCATACGGATACAGCGTCGGAAGAATGCTTCATCTTTTGAGGCTATCCACGAATCGACCCAATTTTTGGTATCTTCATATGATGTGAAGTGCTGCTCAGACAGGTCATGCGTCATCGATCGAAACAAGTGAAAATCAGAAGGAGCAATGTCTGGTGAATACAGCGGGTGGGGTAAAACTTCCCAATTGATTGTTTCCAAAAAGGTTTTGACCGGCGCCGCAACATGTGGACGAGCATTATCATGCAGGAGAATAATTTTGTCGTGTCTGGAGTAGCAGTGGGCGCGCTTTTCCTCGAGTGCTCGACTCAATCTCATCAATTGTGCTCGGTAGACAGCCCCAGCAATGGTTTCGTTCGGTTTGAGCAACTCATAATACACGACACCAAGCTGATCCCACCAAATACACAACAAGAGTTTTTTTCCATGAATATTTGGCTTAGCTGTAGATGTTGAAGCATGGCCAGGGGTTCCCCATGATTTCTTCCTTTTTGGATTATCATAGTGGATCCATTTTTCATCACCAGTGACTATACGGTGCAGAAAACCCTTTCGTTTATGCCTGGCAAGCAGCATTTCACATGTGGAAAATCGGCGTTCAACGTTTCTCGGTGTCAGTTCATATGGAACCCAATTTCCTTGTTTTTGAATCATTCCCAATGATTTCAACCTATGTGAAATTGCTTGTTGACTCACTCCTAATGTAAGTGCAAGTTCTTCTTGCGTTTGGCACGAATCTTGATCCAATAATATTTCCAATTCCGCGTCTTCGTACACTTTCGGCCTTCCGCTACGTTCTTTGTCTTCGATGTCAAATTCACCGTTCTTAAACTTTTGAAACCACTCACGACAACTTCTCTCACTTAAGGCAGCCTCACCATATGCTTCTACAAGCAATCGATGCGCCTCAGCTGCAGATTTCTTCAAATTGAAGAAGTAAATCAAAAGTTCCCGCAAATGACGCTTATTCGGCTCAAAACTTGACATTTTCGAACACAAAAAAATATGTTATACTGATAAAAATTCACTAATATTTCAAGGTCATGTTGTTGACAGATGTCCAACCTTACGATAATGACATTTTACATCTGACAATTTTAACCATAACTTACTGGTGGCGCCAACTTTTGTCAAACGGCGGTGACTTATTTGTACACCCAATATATAGGTAAATAAATTGAGGTTCCACTGTATACTATTCTATTTTTCTTATTATAAAATGAAATAACATAAAGTAAAATTTTATAAAGGTAAATAAATTGGTTCCTGGTGTTAATTAAACATTCACGTACATTCTAAATTAAAATAATTATTAACCTTTCCCTTACTGTGCTAAAATAATCCTTTCCTTCCGGTGCTGTGTATTCAACACACATGTTAAAATTACCAATTTTAAATTGGAAAAATAACAACATTCATAAACAATCACTTAGATTAATTAAATTTGAAGTCCAAAGTGATAATAATTGAAATTTAATTGCTGAAAACATGAAAAAAAACATCGGCCGACGTTCACAAAACGGGCGAGACGACCACCTCGAACGAAAGCCGGCTGGCTACAAAACGAGAGAAGCGACTGAACTCAGATTCTATTTTTTGCATTCCCATATACCGAAGTAGAGTGAAACGTGAATAGTTTCGCTTCCTCACCCATAGAGGTTTTTTATAATGAATATACCTACATCACACACTGGCACACGTTTGATTGTATTGGTGAATTTATTCCCGATTTTCACAAAATATCTCTGATGTGGCCGATAAGTGCTAATTATTATTAATATTATTTTTTTCATTCAATGCGTAAATGTATTACGGAGGAATACCTAAAATCTGAACCCAGTATTTATTATATTTATAGAGATATTAAAGTTTTTAGAAGCAATGTGTACTAGTTACACATCACAGGGAAGGAAGGGTTAAAGAGCAGATGATCATGTGGACTGTGGTTTTGACTATAAATTAACAAAAATGCACAAAACATGTCTGCATACTGATTGATTGACACATACTGGTAACTTTTGGCTATATGAATAATTAAACTAAATATCATCACATGAATCAGATTTTATCAATTCATTATGATAAATGTTATTTTTTTCATTCAATGCGTAAATGTATTACGGAGGAATACCTAAAATCTGAACCTGGTATTTATTATATTTATGGAGATATTAAAGTTTTTAGAAGCAATGTGTACTAGTTACACATCACAGGGAAGGAAGGGTTAAGTAAAACTATTTACCTTTCATTTACACGTAGATCATGTTAATGAACTGCATTTTTTATTTATTTATTTATTTAACACTTTTATTGCAATACAATCTGGCGGGCTTATTGCCAGGTGGCAATCTCTTCCAACCAACCAGACAAAAGTAAATGAAGCAAGTTACGTGGTCGCATAAATCATTCAAATGACTATCCATCCCCACGAAATCCATAAACATATACGCGAGAACATGCCCACGAATCCCACAAAGACGGACAATCACCCGAACATTATTTTTCATATAAAGTGAGATATCATCAATCAAAAGGAAAGGAAAGGATGGTGGAGAGGAAAGGAAAAGAAAAATCAGGAATGAAACACGTTATTTTACTGACTAGAAATTAAGAGTGTTTTCAGTCGCTTCTTAAAGCATGCCAATGACGGAGCGAGTCTTATATTGGTTTGTAACTGATTCCAGAGTCTCACTGCATGGACAGTAAAGGACGACGTAAAGAAAGAGGAGCGGTGAACTGAAAAGGCCAATAAACAATCTCTGTTTGAGCGTAGCGCTAATCCATGATTGGAAAGACGCTGAAAACTTTTTATTGGGGTTTCGAGAATTTAAGAGGTGCCGGCAGCTGAGAAGGTTAAGACTCACTGCATTAGACCAAAGCTGCTGACAAAAGAAAGAAATAAAAAGAAAGACCATCACCACTTCACGGAAACTCACCCATTGCCATGGGTCCATTCTTATACATCCATTTCTGCATGTCCGTCTCATTGGAAGAGATGTTGACAGCGCCGGAGATCTGCACTCGAGACAAAGTCTTATTGAAGTGACACGTCTTTTTCTCTCCAGCGTACGAATAATCCTTTTCTGTCTCCAAACCTCCGAGCTGCTGGATTGCCCTGAGTAAATGAATTCGACACATTAGATCACGAAAAATGTTTTATTAAAAACTTATCATTCCTAACATTAAAATATTCTCAATTTGTATTCAGAGTCGTACCTCAGCAGTTAACATATCTCCGGATGCCTGATGAACACTGTTTGGGGCAATAAACACATGTTGGTGGAAAGCAAAGTCAGAATATACAAAACATGCATAAGACCTGTTATGACTTACGGAATCGAAGCAAGAGCAGACTCTGTAAGGACGAAACACCTCCTCAGAACACCAGAAATGGAAACACTGCAGCCTATCGTAGGTAGAAAGAACCCTTAGCCAACATTGCAATTGGATTTTTGCGCACGCTCAGTGGAATAACGTGGTTTCAAGTATCAACATGTCTGGAGAGGCGCCCGTCGTTCACTCTGCTAGTGTAGAAAATAATCTTAATTTAAAAAAAAATGACAAGCAAGGGTTGCAGAATGGTCAGAGAATAAACGGAAGAAACTGAGAAACAGCGGACAATCCTATAAAAGCAGAAAAGGCAAAGAAGTAACGAGTAAAACAAGATCAGAAGAGGTTAGTGGAATAACGTGGCAACTAATGTACATGATTGATTTTTCATATAAAAGTTGTAACAACACAACTTGTTTGTTTTATATAAGAGTTGTGGAATAACGTTGTAACTGCATTCACAAACCACGTTATTCCACATGTTTGTGTTTTTCATGTTTTTTTGTGGTTTTGAATATAGTTTGGTAATTTTTTATTTTTAAATAAAGCGTGTGTATGAAAATATATGTTTTGATTTAAAAAAACCTATTAAAATATCAGCACATAATAAAAGAAGTGTTTTTCTTGAATACTGTAAAATACAAGTTTTCTTAGTTACCAGCTATTTCTTAGTTACGGCACCTATTCAATTGTTGCCACAATGAAACATAGGTCACTAAACTATGCCATAGAAATCAATTTATTAAGTAAATCAGTCCTGGAATCAAAACCAGTCAAAGGCTTTTTCAAAGTCAATGAAACAGTAAAAATATACCCATATTTAAATTCATACCAAGATTACAATTGAGGTATTTCGAAGCATGTAAATAAGGGATGTAATATGGTACTACCGACCTGTAAGCATTGTCCATCAGTCCACCACCGCATCCATTATCCTCTGTGTCACAGTCCAGGAGCTCTTGCTCAGATAAAGACACCAGATTTCCAGTCTTTATCTTCCATTGTCCCTCAACGTTTCCTGAAAGAATTTTATTTTGTAGTACGTCTCACACACGCCACAGATAGAACACTATAGACTTACAATATCCGAGTTTCAAAATTATTATGAGATACGAAAGAAGGAAGTTACTTTATCATAACTATTCATCTGCACAAAGGGAAATGTGAAGGAAGGAAAATCGTAATTTAGAAAGTCTCAGTTAGAAATTTCTTCCTCCCAACTACACTAAACCTAAAGTTGAATGTCTTATTATCATTTGTGTATATTGGAAGAACTACAAAGGTTTCTTTATAGTCCGTCTTCGCTTGGTAAGATTTCTTACCAAATATATTTTTCTGAACATATGCAGATGCTGGGGAAGTACCTAATCTAATGGCCGCAACGCAGCTACCACCCCCTATCCTTACACTTATATTTATTTTGTAATATTTTAATCTGTCAATAATACTGGGTTCAAGTGTATTGATTTCACAAAAACAAGCTCAAATATAGTATTCATTTTGTTAAATTTGAAGTTTTTTCTAACAAATATATTTTAATTAAAACACTAAAAGCAGTTTTATGAATGGGGATTTTTTTTAATAGACAGGTTTTAAGTGCAGCCCGTGACAAATTATCGTGGTTCCGATGTGGCCAGGAGAATCCAAAAGGTTGGACGACTCCCATGGTGTAGAACCTTTCCTAAAAACTATATAAACTATCCTTTAGACCTCGGAGACACACAGGTAAGAGCTTCGCTTGATGCTTAGAGCTATGCTGCGAGTTAGGCTACATATCCTAGCGTTAAATGAATTTGTGCGAAGCACTTTGGTGTGGCCAAGCATGAAGTCACGTAAAACCTAGCTTAGCCCCTAACGAATCACTTTAGTGTGGTTTCGGCCTTAATAATAATAATAATAAAAGGACAATTTATAAAGCACCGTTTAGAGAGCAGACTTTCAAGGGTGAAATCCTTTCAGGTACGGAGGTCCTTGCTGATAAAACTCTTCGTGACCATGATTGGGAACCAAGTATTAACATGAAAAGGAGCACCCATCTTCTTACTATATAATTTATTAATGTATGTATTTAATTATATTTTTTAAGAATTCATAGAATAGAAATATATCCTTATTGCCAGGATTTGTACTTTTCTCCCATTATGGAATAAGTTTACTTCTTTCAGTTGAATGGAGACGAGCCCTCTCGACGAGAAAAACAACCTTCCGACTGAGTGCAAAAATTTAGAGGACTAGAAATGTCTGAACCAAATAAAAATAAGTATTGTCGCTCAACAATTACTGTTAGATTATATAACTCGGTAATGGCATTCAAACAAATAAGCCGTGTTATGGACAACTTTACATTGTATCTGCGGAAGCAACAACAAAACTTTTTCACTATACAAAGATTTTTTTATCCAAAATAATGCAACAACTGGACGAGATGCTGCGATAAGTCAATCTATTTGCCGAGTCATAGACAAATGCATCAAATAATCACGGACCATGGAACATTGCGAGTAAGCATGATATGTAAGGAAGATCCAGATTTGGATAAAAGACAGTATAATACACTTACTTCAAGAACAAGTAAAAATGACATCTAATTATTACATGGCACCATATTGTCCAACATCCTGTAATGATTCAACTATACTCAAGAAAATGTAGGATGGTCCCTGTGACGTTTGAAATGTCATATCTCAAAAATAAGGGGTAAAATCGGTTTTTTAAAAATCGAAAAATAGTTTTTCTCTAAACCGACGTTTTAATCCCTAATTTTCATTAAACTGACTTTCTAATGTATTGTATCTATCTTTAAATATGCCAAGATCTGCTCTGAATTAATACTAATTACAAACATTTAATTTTAGGTATAAAAAAATCGAAAATCCAATTATCGTATACTCCATCCCTAGCCAATGCAGACTAACGTAGTGACTTTTGACAAACGTCACCAAATATTATTTGATTTTAACAAACTGCCATATTTTTGCTAATTTGTAACAAGATATATTAATTTGTCATTATTGTTAGTTTTATGTAATGTATTTACCTAAATAACTCGCTATTTATTAGAATCGAGGCTTATATTAAAGTTGATAAAATAATTAAAATTACTGAACGTTGTTACAAGGTTGTATTGGGGCAAATTTGTGAACTGTCACAGGGACCATGCTACATTTTCTCTAGTATAGTGATGTAATTGAATTATATAAATTTAAAATGTTTTAAAGTAAATTTTCTCTTTTCGTTTCTTGTATCTTAAAGGTCTGCTAGAAGGTGTGTATAATACGCCAGATACAGCTAGTACTATTGAAAGCTAAAGCGAAATCAATGGTGCAGTCGACACATACAAGTCAAATAGAATCTGCGTAATAATGAGAACAGCAATATTATTTACCTGTAGTACTAAATGCCCAGCAACTCCCGCAACTGCCTTGGTTTTTAACTTCAGTAACAGCTCCTTTAGCCCTCCAGTCGAACTGTGGTGGTAAGTCATCTACTTGTGGAATTGTCGCTTGATGATTGGGTATGTGATTCTCGTTATGCAGATCAGTCCTGAGACCCAAATATTGTTTACGGAATTCGTTGTGAGTCAAATCAGTAAACTTGGTGATACCATATGTGGCTGTGCCTTGTTCATTTTTATTCAATACGCGAATCATCTCCAAGTTAGTGCGGAACACTTCAAACCTGTAGTCGTACTCCTTTTTGTTCGGATACGTTCTCGAGTAGTTGTTCACAAAACTATCAAAAAGTCTCTTATGGTATTCCATGTTTTGTATTTTTTTAGTTTCACTAACTCCTGTCCCCTTTTCTGTTTCACACTTGACATCCACAGCTCCTATTACCCCTGATTCTCTTCTATTGACATGATTGTTGTCTAATATTTCAGGTTTTCTATTTGGTCCTTCAGTCGGTGATAAGACTTCCCCGTTATCCCCAAAGGAGTACTCTTCCGTGCAGTTGTTGAACATGACGGCTCGGAACTTGGACCCATCAGCCAGTTTCAGCCATGGCTTCTCGAGGAATGTGATTTGACACAGTTCGGTATTAATAGTCTGATAGTCACACGGATCTGTTGCTTCTTGTTTTTTGCATATTTTGTAATCAACCTCTAATAATAAAATGTACCTCACGCCATTCACAATCTAAAAATTAAAAAAAAGAATACTAAATTAAAAATGTTATGAATTGTATAAAATATATTTTGTATTTTATTTTATTAAAATATACGGTCTTTTATCGACCACTGAAAATAGTTACAACAGTAATACCGTATTAACCCGAATATAACGCGCCCTCGATTATAACGCGACCTATACATTTGGAGCAGGAATGAAAGGAAAAATTCAAATATAAAACAAAAATTAATTAGGTAAATTGTATTATAAAAAATTTGATTTTTTATTCAGACATGTTTGAATTATCATCAGTGCCGCTTGAATGATTACTATGTTACTCGATGCATCATTTATGGCATCTTCCTCTTCCCATAAAATTTCATCCTCACTCCCATCCAGATTGTTGGAAATGCAACATTTCTTAAAACCTTTTTCAATATACGTGTCACTAAGCTTCTGCCAGGCGGTCATGATCCATTCCCCTAAGACTGGAATTGACGGTTTCTTTGTTTTCCCTGTAGGGGTCAGAAGATGATTTCCAGCTAAGAGTCAATCGCTGTACTCCTTTCGTAAATTGTCTTTGAATGATTTATTGACAGATACATCTAAAACTTGCAGCTTTGAAGTCATTCCTCCTGGAATTATCACCATATCAGTATTCAAAGATTCAATTCTTGTCTTCACTTTAGGTGTCAGGTTACGTCGAAATGCATTAAGTACAAAATGACACGGCCTAAACCCCGAATATAATGCGAATTTTATTTTTGGAAAAATATTTTGAGTAAAAAATATCGTGTTATATTCGGGTTAATACAGTACTCAAATTAGAATCTCGAGTGTACATGAATATAAAATCAACTTGTCAAAAAAAGTATTTACATTAACATGAATCTTACACGAACAATATCAAAAAGCAGTACATACATGCGTACTACCTACCATACATAT
The DNA here is from genome assembly GCA_949825065.1 of Odontocerum albicorne. Lineage (NCBI taxonomy): Eukaryota > Metazoa > Arthropoda > Insecta > Trichoptera > Odontoceridae > Odontocerum > Odontocerum albicorne. Next base: position 40,013,719 of record OX463855.1, read on the forward strand.
AATACAAACATAAGACAGACCAAGGTTCAGGAGATCTAAGGCCCTAATATACATATACAAAACTCTTGATATATTCATATAATTCATCCACTCTAATAGACATAAGAAAACGCTTATCGAAACTTCACACCATATTTTCAGAGACCTCGGAAAGTTTGATAGAATAAAAGTCAACGAGAAGAAAAAAAGAGAGAGCCAAACCACGGCATCGAATTTATGGTTCAAATAAATAAAACCCTGAGTGAACTTTTAAAGGCATTAAAACTGTGACTAAATATGTCGGAAGACTGCAGCATAGTTATTATGTTTTCGATGCAATCTGGGTACAGGAGAATTCTCTCTTCTCGCACCTTCTATTGTATTACACTTTCATCAAACACAGTACAACCAGGTAGTACAATGTGGTAGTACAAACACAGTACAACCTGGTAGTACAACGTCGTAGTACAAACACAGTACAACCTGGTAGTACAACTCTGTGTAATAACAAGGCATGCGTTTATGTACAAGGATTATGTTTTAATATAGAGGTGCATGGCTACATGGTAATGCAACAGGTCGTCGGTGTGAATCTTGGACTGTGCTACTCCCCTCGAATGACACAGGCATTTTTTCTACCTAGTATTCGGGAGCATAAGGATACCTATGACTTTGGTCATATATATTTTTTCTTCTTCTTCCCAGTGTCATGTCAGGTCCCTCCAACGTTGAATATCACTTGAGAGTAGACATCTTTGTCCCCGGCAGCCCGAAAAAGATCTCCAACACACCCTTATGCCAGTCCAATCACGTATAATGCGGAGCCAGGAGATTTGCCTCCTGCCAACACCTCTTCGGCCTTCTATTTTGTCTTGGATAATCAGGTGCAGTAATATATTCTTTAAAAAAAATAAAACATGCCGGTGTCCTACATCACCTCACTTTGGTGTGCTATTGGATCCAGTACAGTGGTGTGGCTGATGAGTTTGCTGGTGCGCAACGGTTTACTCAATCAAAAAGAAACAAAAAAAACTTTACAGCACTGCTTCGCTTTTCAACTGAATTTACGTTGGAATAGCGTGAGGATCCTCGACTACGAGAACCAGCAACGATGACGAATGTACACAAGTCATATCTTATTATTATTATGATTTTAATTGAACTCTTTTTACAAACCATTACATTAAATAAGGTACCTGAGCCTGTCGCTGTACACGAAGGACTCCCCTCGCAGCCAGAGTGTGGGTCTTTCCGGTGCGGTGTCTATCCAAGTGAAGCAGCCCGAGTTGGGCAAGGTCCTGCACGCCCTCAGCCTCCGGATTCACATCCGGACAGTCCGCACACCACACATAACCCGGATCCCTCCGGACAGCTACAAACTGCTCTCCGGAACTGGGCTATAATTACAAATAACACGATAATAAAATAGCTATAGATTTGGACATACACTAAATATTTAGCGCATATATTCAAAGTGATAAATTAGTGATGGTACGGGAAAACGTGGGTTTTTTTACTCAGACATATAAACATACATATATAACATCACGTCGTGTCCCTATCAGCGTAGTCAGAAAGGAGAGAGTGCCACACTTTCGTATTGCGACACACATCTTTCGTCTCTTCTATAGGGTCTTTCAAATTGAGCGATTTTTTAAATTCTTGAATAAAACACACAATTTGCTTTGATTTCACAAAAACTTTTTATTGGTCATTAAAGTATAATGTATGATATTTAAACACAAAAAACAATATCCACCAAATGTCCACCTCTTGCAGCTCCACAGATGTCCACTCTTTTGTCAAAATTTTCGATGACATTTTGGCATAATTGCAGTTCTAACTCACCGATAACGCAAATAATTTCATCCTTTAGCTCAGGAATTGATCGGGGGTCATTCTTATAGACCTTGGTTTTCACGTAACCCCAGAGAAAATAGTCCAACGGTGTCAGATCACATGATCTTAGTGGCCAATTAACATCACCGTTTCTGGAGATTACAATACATAAATTAATTCATTTTGAACGCATTGTTGTACTGTATACAACTCCATTTTTATAAATGTCATACATTACACTTCTCAAATGTCACAAGACCTAGGCAAGTTTGCGATGCCGTCTGTATTTTATCCAAGAATAAAAAAAAGCGCTCAATTTGAAAGACCCTATATATGTGGCGTGTGATTGAAAAATAATGGAAATACTCTTTCTGATGGATCATAGACAGAATTTTCTGTGCCAATAGTACGATGAATAATAGTAGACTTGCTATTTGTTAACGGCATCCAAGTTTTAGCCCTTATCATAGCATTGTAACACAGGTGTTACACTAATTTAGTTTTTTTTTTTAAAACCAAAATCTCTAACGTAATTTCAAATATGGCAACACATTCAAATACTATACATGCACTATTGCGTGCAGTGGTATAATCTGGTATTTATATATTGACAACATTACGAGCTTTCAAACGACATCGGGTCAACATGTCTGGACAGTGTGGGCGCGTTTTGAAAATTGGGGTAAATAATCTTTAAATATCTTATTAATCACTACATGTAGAGAAAATTTATTCAAACCATTTTATTTGTTGATAATTCAGCTATGTAAATATTGTTCTTGTTTTAGATTAAATAATCAATTTATAGCGCTTTTTGTGTTTTATAAAAATTGATATTTTGGCAATGTAACGTGGGTGTTACATATAAAAAAACAAATAAGGAAAAGTTGTGATTTTTTTCCTCAATTTCCCTTCATAACTTACCATATACTAAGGAATTATCAAAGAAAAACGTTAGTATTTGGATAAATTGAACTTTGCTAAGATAAGGGTTAAAGACACTTTTTGACATAACTCTACCTGAATTTATTTAGTGATGGTTGTTTATTTATATATTAAAAAAATATACAACATTAAGTACAGTTTGAAAATTATACTCGTGGCAACATTTACTAAAGAAAAGATAAACTATCAACAATTTCAAAAAAATTAACACTATTCAGAACACATACGGTGAAATCGCTAATACGAGGTATATCCAGAAAGTAAGTGTACTGAATTTTTGTAGGTTACAATTTTTTTTATTTAAACAAAAAAATTACGTGGTTACCGTAGTACATATGTAAACTATTTTTCGACATAGTCGTCATTCCTCTCAATGCAGGTGGTGAAGCGGGGTATCAACTTTTTGATGCCTTCCTCGAAGTAGTTTCCCGCCAACCCCTCAACATTCAACTTTCATATAAGCCTCAATTCTAATAAATAGCAAGTTATTTAGGTAAATACATTACATAAGGTTGTATTGGGGCAAATTTGTGAGCTGTCACAGGACTCATCCAAAAATTCTGAACAATAACTGTTTGTGGTATTGAAGACATAGTGAGGTGGGAAAGAAGCAGAAGGCGCTTCTGGAGGGATCATGTAGACCGCATGGAGGAGAAGAGACTAACGAGATACAAGACTGAAACTCTAGCAGCAGGAGATTACCAGCAAGGCTGCCGAAAAGGTGGAAGGACAGCTGGACGTCATCATCCCAGGACAGCCCACCATCACAAACAGGTCATACGAGCTAGACCAAGAGGAAAAAGAAGAGGTTTCTTACAGACGATATATTATAGCACTCAAAAAATATCTGCAGCGACACATAAGGCAAATAATAAAAATTCGATGGTACCATAGAGTATTAAACAATGCCGTTTAGAGCTGAAAAACTGCAGTAGTATCGAGATTCTAGTGTCACGTGCTCGCCTGCGTTGGTCTAGACATGTAGCTCGCATGTCTGACTCCAGTCTCCCAAGAAATATTATCTTTGGTGAGTGCAGAAGAAAGCACTGTGGGCAGTGTAAGAGATATAAAGAGGTACAGTAACCGGCAGTAAGTAATACACATCGGGCTTAAATCTGAGTTCCAAATAGGTTTGAGCAGTTCCTGGGCTGGAAGACAGTAAGTTGTCTTATCAACTGGGCCATGGAGGTTGTTATTCTCTCAATTGGGTCTCTGTTAGTTATCAGGCATCCAATGGAGAAAGAAGACGCAGACAAGCTGCAAGTACTGAAGCCCCTTGCCCATTATGCAACAGAATATGTGACAAACTGGCTTATATAGTCACCTCTTTTGGCAGGAATGATAAATACCCTTCAGCTTTAGGAAGCATTTAAGCATTTGAACACAACTCTATTTGGAAGATCTTTCGATTATACGAGTATATGATTATAGTATATATGAACTACACTTCACCTAAAGGCGAATGTGCTATGCTCACAACGTAAAACTAGAAGAAGGTAAACAGAATATAAAAAAACATAAGAATAATGCACAACATAGCACATCGCAGAAGAGGCTAGGATATCTGCAGTTGAATTTATATAACAAATGATCGAATGTGTTCCATTAAACTATTGTACTTTTTTACAGTTCATTATTATACTCTTCAGAAATACAAATACTTTCTGGATCCTGGCCTACTTCAGAATTCCCCATGGACAGCTCTTCACCAGTTCCTCATTTCCAGCGCTGATATGTCAATCTTGACCTGACAACCCATAAATATTCTTCACGAGTCCAGAATCTTTTATTCTATGCACGTACCCTAACCATAGAAGTCTTCCAACCAAATCTGGAGACACAGAATTTTTTGTAGACCTCTTTTATCATCCATCCGTTCAACATGTACAAGCTACAGAAACATGGTTTTTTTAAACTTGCTTAATACATCAGTCTTTATTATTTATAGTTAAGGCATTAATTAACACTGCGGAGGTTTAAAGACATTGTAATTTGTTTTATCAAACACTGTTAATTCGACTTTTTGTAACGGTATTTTTTTTTTTTTATATCCACTTTGCACGGATTTCTCCTGTTACACAAAGAGGGTCTGCTTCTAGCGTTAGCTTATTCGTTAGGATTAATATCAGCCAGGATTCTTCTCATACTGATCGACGGTAATATATCAACCGAGAATATATCAACAGTGTCATTCAGCTGGTTCAATATCTCTATACCACGCGTGACTAAGTGTTTAGCCTATATATTCGTCCTGTAAGTTGGTATGTAGAATAACCCTACCGGTTTCAAGGCTTTCACCTCATCATCAGGGGAGCACAAACAAGACTGAATTCTGTTCGAACTGATACCGAGATACACGCTTTTAATGGTAAAGATTCGGTTTGGGGACTGGGGGCTGAGGGAGGCATGGGACGACCTCGGTGAGCAGCGGAGAGATTCTTGGTATATATGTGTTTGTCAGATGTTCACCTCGATGCACTGACTTAGAAATTTCTAGGGTCTCTAATCTGTCCAATTTATTTCTGTTACTACTGATATGTAAGAATTTGGCATCATCGATAGAAAAAGTATGGTTTTCACTGTAACAATGATTAGCTATTTCAGAATAAATTAGAGGATTTGTTAAGGTGGATTTGTGTTCCCGAAATCTCTTTTCAAAAGATCTTCCTGTCTTTCCTATATAGAAATTATCACAGTCAGCACATACCATAAAAGTTTATACACACCACTGTTGCTAAGTATTCCATTTTTTCCTTTCCCGTTAAATAAGTTTCCGGAGATTAAAATTAGTGTAAAAAGCTGGCTTTATGTGACTTGGAATTTTTTTGGTTATTTCGTATATGTTTTTTTATAAATAGGACTTTGCTCCATTTATAGGTATGCTAAATATATGATCTTTTATAAGTTTCTGTTAGAATTGTATATCTCGGTACCAGTTCGAACATAATTCAGTCTTCAGTCTTGTTTGTGCTCCCCTAATGATGAGGTGAAAGCCTTGAAATCAGTAGGCTTATACCGTTACAAAAAGTGGAATAAACAGCGTCAGTCTTTATTAGTTCACATTCATCTTTAATAATTACAATTTCTATTGTATATCCGCCGCATTTACTATGTTTTTTTCGGTCATTTTCCTCATTTCATTCCCATAGATATGTAAAATTACAAAGTCAAAAGGGGAATTCCACAACTTGAATAGAATTGAACAAAAGATGACATATTTTTTAGTGGTTTTAGCCAAAAAAAAAACTGATGTCATAATGAGTAACATTTAATTGTTGCATTTCTATTTTTACTTTCATTTTTATAAGATAATATATTTCTTATGACCAACATTTATTTATTTATTCATTTAAACATCATTTGCACTGATTTGTCATGGCAACATCATCAAACAAAGCAGAATGATACATAAAAAAAAATAGGCACATAAAATTTGTTTTTAACACGTTCACTGCATTGAATACGGCTCCCGTGTCCATACAAAATAGCCTTGAATGTTGAGTGCACTCATAAACGTCTCTCGATAAGGATTTGTCCCCGGTTTCATGTGTTTTGAAGACACGAAGGAATACACTTGTATATGATGTTTCAATAGAAAGTAGAATTTGATTTTAACAAAGTTATGGGTTTTTAAATATTTGCGAATTTTCAGCATCTCTGTATGACATTTTATACGCAGAGAACATAAGATGAGAAAAGAAAAGAGATTGGAGAATCAATTAAGACATGACATATTACCGAAGAAAGATGTAATTTTTTTAGCCACTGTTTGAAACACGCCAATCAGAACACAAAAGATTAAGAAATACGAGTAGATGTCCATTTCCTATTCACTTGTGGTCTGGACTAATTGAAAATATATTCCAAAGAAGGCAAAATAATTATAAAAAAATTAAGAATGGTGAACTGAAGAAACAGCTGATTTGCAATCTCTATTTGAATCGGAAAAATGCTTAATATTTTTGGTGAGGTATAAAGGGGTAGCAGTACAGTTAACCCTTCCTTCCCTGTGATGTGTAACTAGTACACATTGCTTCCAAAAACTTGAATATCTCTATAAATATAATAAATACTGGGTTCAGATATTAGGTATTCCTTCGTAATACATTTACGCAGTGAATGAAAAATATAATATTAATAATAATTAGAACTTATCGGCCACATCAGAGATTTTTTGTGAAAATCAGGAATAAATTCACCAATACAATCAAATATGTGCCAGTGTGTGACGTAGGTATATTAATTCTAACAAAACGCTATGGGTGAGGAAGCGACGCTATTCATGTCTCACTCTACTTCGGTATATGAGAATGCAAAAAATAGAATCTCAATTCGGTCGCTTCTCCCGTTTAGTAGCCAGCCAGCTTTCGTTCAAGGTGGTCGCTTCGCCCGTTTTGTGAACGTCGACCGATGTTTTTTTTCATGTTTTCAGCAATTAAATTTCAATAAACATCACTTTCGACTTCAAAATTAATTAATTTAAGCGATTGGAAATGAATATTCTTATTTTGCTGATTTTGAATCGCTCATTTTTACATATGTATTGATGTGTATTGAATACACATCACCAGAAAGGGGCGGATTTTTTTAGCACAGGAAGGGAAAGGTTAACGATGTTATAAAAACAGTGTTTATATTAGTGACATTGGGCGTATTTCTCACATTCAATCAATTAAATTATTTTTATATGAAGTGCTGTGATTCTTACATTACATATTGACAATATTATCAGGATGAGTTCATGAAGATAAAAATACAATCCATTACTTCTAGTCAATTTTACGGGAAGAGGATAATTAAGCTATTTAATAAGACGTCTCATCTAGTAATTTATTATTTCTAATCGATCCTGGTTTTGTGACGTAGAATGGTCAGCCTCTAAAAGGTAGAGATAAGGGAGACATGTGCAGCTTCAGAAAGCGCTACAAGACAAACATTTTTGAAAAGTCCTATCAATATTTATGATTATATATGAACACTAGATCTAAAATCAAATATGTTACTATCACATATTGGATTTTCCACAAAAGTTCTTAACCATTTTAATCCCACGATCCAACTGGTGTATGCGAAAAATCCCACGGGACTGGTCACAGGCCTCAAAGTTTTTATACAAGTTTTTGTTGAAAAAAAAAAATTTAAAAATTTAATTTTAAGAGGTATAAAAATTCCTTATAATTTTACACTCTAAAGGGAGATCTCTCCAAAAAAATTAGGTTTCAAAACTAAATATTAACTGAGATAAAAAATTAAATATAAACTACTGTTTTTTTGTCAAAAAATAATGGGATTAAAAGGATTAATAGTTCGTCATGTCTTGTGGTTCTACAGATTCTTAACCAAATGTTATTTTAAACATATGCAGACACGGGTAAGTACCTAATCTAATGGCCACAGCCACCAGTTTCCTATCCTTAGACTTAAATTAAATATTTATTTATTTTGTAATATTTTTAATCTGTCCATAATAATAGATTTTGAATCCCGAGTTACAACGCCCTTAAGGAGAGTGCTCTCTAAACGGCACTATATAAATTGTTGCATTAATATTATTATTAAAACTACCTTCTGAATTTACTTTTTTTTATCATCAACAATAGATCATAAACAATTTACATATTTTAATGGAAAGGCGAACCATAGAGATTTTGTGTAGCCAAAGATGAAGACAACATTTAGAGGAAAATGTTTTGCGACCATAGAGGAAATAAAGGCAAAATCACTAGGTGAGCTAAAGACTATTCCAAAATTGTGTTCCACAAATGTTTTGCGGATTGGAAAAAACATTGGTAAAAGTGTATTTTATCCTATAGCAATTACTTTGAAAGAGACAATATTAATATTAATGATTAAATAAATACTTTTTTATAAAAATCCTCACATTTTTTTCAAACCTCATATATGGATTAATTTCTTTATATAGATTCAGTTACTATCATCACACGCTAAATCTTTATTAATTTAACTAATGCTTTTACTTAAAAACATTTATTGACAGTCATAGATGTTCATTTGCTCACTATTAAGCTATTTTTATTTATTTTGATTGTTTCAGAAGATCTAATTTCCTACCTTTATTGCAGTGTGAAATAATTGGTTTCTTCACACTCAAATTTGTTTAGCAAATAGAGAGCAAGCAGTATTTTTTTGTGATTTAATGCTCTAATTTGTTAAGTCTTATATAAGTTGTGCAATATTTGTATATAACATTAAGTGCTCTGTTTACCTGGTTCCCTGTCCCTACCCTATATTCCTATCAACTCACCCATAATCACATATACATATTATGATGATTTAACTGTTACACTGTATCAAAAAAGCTAATAAGGATGCATGATTCAGAATACGATGAATGGTCATGGATAAAACTGATCTTGTTCACGCATTTGTAAATAATAATTATGCACACTTATAACGTAACATTGATTGGCATATTCTAAATATAATTAAATATATAACGCAAATGATTTACCTTTACCCTCTCATACTCAACAAATAAGTATCAGAAAAGGTCAAAAAAATAATCTTACCTTTTTCTCCGCATTAACTAAAACTTCGCCTCTCTCAGCGACAAAATCTCCCAAAGAAGTAGATAATTCATCGTTAGTTGAGGATACTTCCGAACCAGCTATGATAGTTAATGAAGTCAAAAATATCACACAATTAAAACGGGAAATAAACAGACGAGACATTGCTCCTATCCATATAAAACTTCTTTTTCAAGGTTCAATTGTACAATCTTCCTTCACTGTTCGCGAACGGAACGTAAATAAATGTATTACACCAAATCTTATTATATATTATATCCGTCAAAGAAAAATGTCCGTGTTAATATGACACATGTCAACATTTCGTAACTACATGACAGGGTTATTGTTTACGACTGGATTGGATCACAGAATCACTAAAGGTGGTACGGAGAATTGAAAATGGTACCAGATTGACGTTTGAATTTGTATGGTGCCCTTTAGACGGTCAATCTGGATCGCAATCCGCGATCAAAATCAACGATCGCGATCCAGATTGATTGTGTAATAAGCGGATTGACGGATTGATACATCAGATCGCAAAATATCCAGATATTTTGAAATCACGCTTGCGATCCGCTGATCGCGATCTCGATTGATCATGATCGCGTCAGTCAACCGCCACCGGCAGCGATTTCAACAGATTCACCATCCCTGCCTACTTAAGAAGAGAATTTTATGATCGGACTTGAAACTCAAACATAATTTTTCTTCAGGTGTTATACTTTTTCTCATACAAGTATCTTGTTTAGATATGTAAGAGGTTACCATTTCTAACAACTCATCAAAACATTTTCCACTCATCTTGAAGTAATTTTTATGGTCTTGTTTTTCAGCAGTTAATCGTATTTCTTTTAGTAGATTTAAATGGGTGTACAATTCTCTCTTTCGTAGCCACTGTTTAACCCAATGTTTCCATCGAACTCACTTTTTCAAAGTTATGCATATAACTAGGGCTACAACAGCTTTTACTTCATCTACGTCCATTTTGAGTAGAGAAAGATGTTGATGCAGCTTATGTTATAAAATGATTAGGTTTGAATGGGAATTTAAGGCTGGTGTGTTGAGTAAAATGAAATAAGAATGCTGAGACGGTTTGGACATATAGAACGAATTATTGAAGGGGAAGGCATGTAAGAGGAAGACCAAAAATGTATGATTGGATCGAGTGAATGATATTTTGAAAGAAATAAACGTAGAAAGTCAGAAAAATAGTATAATAAGGTGTATGAATGTGAAAAAAATAACACTATATTCTCTCTGCCTACCCCACCAGGGAGATGACGTAATGATATGTATCTATGTTTACACCATGTAATCAATTTTGACAATAATATATTGATTAAGATTCACGTATCCAAAATTCATGTTTTGAGTTTCTGTTTATGTGAACGTGATCATGGATTGAGAGCAACTGGACATGAAACATCAGGTTTGAGGACATGAAACAAAAAGTTAACAGACTACTACTAACGGACTTAGCACTGGGCTATATTCAACCGACGTTCCTAAAACTACTTTTAAAATTACTTGAACCGGAACTTTTTGTATACTATCGGTATTATAAGTAAAGCTTATAAACAAGTTGTGAGAGTTGCCAATGAGTGGATTAATACCATGTAATGCATAATCGAGCACAAGGCAAACGTATTTTATGGCAAAATGAAATTGATGTAAGAACTCCGCCCTTTCCAGAGGTTCCATAAGCTAATTTTCTAAAAAAATACCACTTGTTTGTGCACTTGTTGTACATCTATAGCAGTGTACTGCTTCAAGAATCTTTATGTGGAAATATGACTGCCTTGGAATAATCCAAACAATGATTTGTATTTATATATTATAATACAATATCATAACAATAATTTCAATTTAGTTATCACTCATATGATGTGAAATATTTTTAAGTAACGCTGTAAAAATAGCGCACCGCGTCCTAAGAAGCAGTGTTAAGCTGTGACATTATAGCTTTTTAGTAGCATGTTACTTTACATTAAAAAGTAGCTGTGATAGCATACTTTTTTTCATAATTATAAGGACAAAAAATATATCTTATCATTAATCGTTGTCCTACATTAATTTTATTTGACCTTCCTGATCGAACCGATCTCCTAAAAGAGGGAAAGCCCAATCGAAAGCATCTCAAATTATTTTAAAGTGTCCCTATTTTGTAATGCATTCTATCTAACAATGATTGAATTATATAAATCAGGTAAATATCAAAATATCAACTCTTAACGCGAAAATAGATCTACTTATAGTTTGAGTAACTATTTTTTTCCTTTTTATTGAAGTGTTCTTCAGACGTTGCCTTTTCTCAATTATTTGATGTTTTTATTTCGTAAAAATATATTATATCATATTATTTTACTGGTGTCTATTATTTTAGACGTCAAGTGTCTATGGTTTATTACTGTCAATCTAAACTTTCCTTAAAATTCTAACCTAACTTTTTAGTTACTACTTATTCTTGTTAAATTAGTATTTGTTTTCCAATCTAACTATACTATCTCACTTGGAAATAATTTCCTACAAAGATTCCGACATTAAATATACAGCCATAATTTTAATACTTTCTAAAAGTCGTTGAACAAATTCTCCGAGGAAAATGTCTAAATCCGTGTCCAGACTTAAGTCAATGAAGAAAACGGCAGAGAAAATAATCCACCCGTCTAAAATACGTACTAATATTCCGGCAGGGATGGCCTCCGCCGGTCCTCCATTGGGTACTATGCTTGGTCAGGTTATAATTTTTTTTATAAATTAGTTTTTGTTTTTAAATTAAGTTTCTTTGGATTCTTTCATAAATGGCTCACCAAACTTATTAACAATTTATCTTCCAATCAATCGTTATCTAAATAAATGGGTCCTTATACATAACATGAATGATGTCTTTAATAAAAAATCATGGCACCGAAACTTAATCCTTATTGCCAGATTCATACTTTCCCCCCATTATGGAGAGAGTTTATCTCTTTCTGTAAAATGGCGGCGGTCCCTCTCGACTAGAAAGACAACCTCTTCATGACAATATATTCTTTCTGGCCAGATAACTTTTTCTTGCTTTCACAATAACACCATCCAGTGAGGAAGCACAGATGACCACGTGAACGAAAAGGTATAATGTGTCATTAACCTTTCCCTTCCTGTGCTAAAAAAATCCGCACGTTCTGGTGCTGTGTATTCAATACACATGTAAAAATGAGCGATTTAAAATCGTAAAAATAAGAATATTCATAGCCAATCGCTTGAATGAATTAAATTTGAAGTCAAAAGTGATAATAATTGAAATTTAATTGCTGAAAACATGAAAAAAACATCGGCCGACATTCTCAAAACGGGCGAAGACACCACCTCAAATGGATGCCCGAGAGCTACTGAAGCGAGAGAAGCAAGCGAACTGAGATTCTATTTCTTACGTTCCCATATACCGAAGTAGAGTGAGAGTGAGACATAAATAGCGTTGCTTCCTCACCCATAGCGGTTTTTTAGAATTAATATATATACATCACACACTGGCACACGTTTGATTGTATTGGTGAATTTATTCCCGATTTTCACAAAATATCTTTGATGTGGCCGATAAGTGCTAATTATTAGTAATATTATTTTTTTCATTCAATGCGTAAATGTATTACGGAGGCATACCTAAAGTCTGAAACCAGTATTTATTATAATTATAGAGATATTTAAGTTTTTAGAAGCAATGTGTACTAGTTACACATCACAGGGAAGGAAGGGTTAAAAGAATCTATTTTTTGCTTTAATTTTCATCAATGCAGATTTTAATATTAAGTGTTTTTTAATCCTTAGTCACAAGTGATTAAAAGAAAAGTTTGATATCTAGTGAAATATTTAATATCGAGTGCTGTACAAACTTATTAATTTGAGTAAGTAAAGTAAATGACTAGGGGGTCGACGGTTTTAAAAGTTTTTGGTAAAGGGGTCTGGCAGTAAAAAAGATATTCAAAGCTTCAAAAAAAACATCATCCTGTCACACCGATAGGCACCCCACCACTCAAAATATATAAATACTAAGATAAATAAAACAATGAAGAAGGAAAATACACTACTCTTGTACTAGCGCTACATTCCTCCTCTTATAAATACTGTGTTTCTTTGATGTTCCATGTCATCGAAGTCCCTCATGTGATTTCTGATAATAGGTCCTGAATATTTTACTTACGAAACATGTATAATCCTTTTCATTAACCACTTAATGCCCTTGAACGAGACCCTCACGCGCGCAAAATGCCTTCCAATTTCCGCTATCCTGAGTCACGCTCGCTTGTCTCGACTTGCAGTGTTCTAATTTTAGCTAAAACGTGTAACGCTCGCGAGTCGTTCCCGTTTTATTTATTCATGGTAAATTTGCCTGCAGTTGTGAGTGGTCGTGTTTTGTGTTGCTTATTTCGTATTTACAATATTGTATTCGTATTTACATAGGTGTATGTTTAACGCTATGCTTTCAAATCTACCATATCAAATTGAATTTTTTATTTTCTCATAATTTTTTAAATTAAAATATGTTTAAATTTTTATGTTTCAATTGAAAAGTGTATAAACCTAAAATAAAACACAAAAAAAATCTTGGTGTTTTTTGAAACCTTCTTTGTAAAATAACCTTAGCATTAAGTGGTTAATTCAAAGGACAATTTTATATGGCACCATTTATAGAGCAAACTCCTCAAAGGCCCTCTAATTCGGGACTCAAACACATGTTAAAAAAATCATGTCTGGCAGCTGTGACAGTGTCCAAGCGAATCATGCATAACATTTTCTTTGTATACAATACACGTAGGAAGTTGTTTATGAAGCTTTAAATGAAAACCAGACCGAAACCCAATTTCTTTAAAAAAAAAAAAAGCTGGTTTCTAGCGGAAATTGAACCCACAACCTCCGGGTCAGACAGCCATCTTACCAACTAGGCTACGAAAGTCGTCTTACTATTTCATGAAATATTTATCATGTATCATTTCTTTGCAATATCAATTATTTGAATGATTTTCATTTTTAGCGTAATATGAATATTGCTGCATTTTGTAAGGAATTTAATGAGATGACGGCAAACATCAAGCCGGGTATTCCTATTCCAACCAAGGCCAAGTTAAACCCTGACCGCACTCTAAGTATTACTATCCACCAGCCTCCCGTCACTTACTTCTTGAAACAAGCTGCAGGAACTACCAAGGGCGCTTTTTGTTCTGGTTTGTATCTTTTTCGTTACAAATGTCCATTAGGTCCTAATAAGTATAAGAGAATTTTTCATTCAAATTTTCTGGTCTGAACTCCGTATTTTCTTCATTTTGAGATACAACAGTACAGGTGGCCCTCGACTTTCGCACATTCTACTTTCGCTATTTCGCACATTTAAAAAAAAACAATTTTTTTAAGATTTTTCCAATAATACAAAAATTGCTCGCTTCCATGCAGTCGCTCCCACTTTTTTGGAAGATCTATAATATATGGAATGCAATAAACAATATTGGAGACTCGTGGGCTGAAATAAAAGAGTCAACAATGAAAGGTTCCTGGAAACAATTATGCCCACAAATGATGGGTGATTTTATAAATTCTGAAGAAACTCCAGAAACTATCACAGATGAAATAGTAAGCCTAATTAATGAACTAAACTTGGACGTCAACAACAAAGATATTAATGAGTTGTTTGAATCTCACTCAGTGCCTTTGTCAAATGAATACTTAATTGAGCAACAAGAGTTAAATGAAATACACAATGAAAGTGAGGAAGAAGAAGCTGATAAAATCTCACGATCGCTCCTACATGAAATAGTGACAGAGCACCTTGGCTACAAAAAAATGTGTGCTCGGAAAAGAAAAAACGAATCTCAACACCAGAAAAGTGATGGCAACAGTTTTTTGAGACCGAAAGGGTTTGATCCACGTGGAGTTTATGCCAAAAAAACACACAATAAACTCAGAGGCCTATTGTGAAACTCTTCAACGACTTAGACACGGCATTCAAAACAAGAGACCTGGAATGTTGTCAAGAAAGGTGGTTTTGATTCATGACAATGCGCGGCCTCATGCATCAGCACGAACACAGCGAGAACTTCGACGTCTTAAGTGGGAAATTTTTGGACATCCTCCTTACAGCTCTAACTTGGCACCAAGTGACTCACTTATGCCCGAAACTAAAGGAATTTTTGAGGGGAAAACAGTTCGCAAACAATGAAGACCTCAAACAAGAAGTGACATCCTGGCTCAAATCTTTGGCGGTAGAAGAGTATAACATCGGAATTGAAAAATTGGTTCCACGTTACAATAAGTGCCTTAACAGCTATGGCGACTACATTGAAAAATAGAGTAAGGTACTGTGACTTTGTAAATAAAGTTTTGTGTTGATATCTTTCATTTTTATTTAGTTATGCCAAAACGTTCTTTTCTTTCTGGACGACCCTCGTACATTCAAAATATGGTGCTGAAGACGGATGTTAAGAATTCCATGGACGGCAAGACGGAGTTATGCCACCATTCTCTTAGAATTGAAATTCACCGACAGATTGTCGTCAATCTCCCTATGAGTCCTCCGATTCTCTGAACATATTACTCACGGCCAAGGATATGGTTTGAAGAGATTTGTGGTCACTAGAAGTGTGAAAAGGCAATGCAGGCAGTCCCAGTGCATTGGAATAATTGAGAGGCACAACAGGACTATCCTTAATGACTGCTCTTTACGCCACGGAATGCAGGGATGGATGGAGAGAAGTCATTAAGAGCTACTTGTATCACAGCAAGTAGAGATAAATCTGAGTTTTTGGGCAGGCCTGCCTTTATCGTTAGTGGCACTAATTTGGTGCAGAATCTAAGAAAAAATCACGAGGGTTCAACCAACAGACAACGTGAGACTGCTGTACAGTACCCGTCGGTAAGTAATACACATCATCTCTGTCATTCATACACATGTTTCGTTGTGATTTGTCAGTCTTTCTACCTTACATACTCTAGATACCGGACTGTTAGCGCATCGTTAGCACAAAGAGCTGTTAGGTAGAAAGACTGACAAATCGCGACGGAACACGTGTATGAATGACAGAGACGGTGTGTATTACTTACCGCCATGTACTGTATTTGTATTCTCAATTACAAGCTTTAAAGCAGATTCCCACTCAAATGCAGTCATATAACAAATTTCCTTGCGCAAACTTCACAATGATCGATAAATTTGCAAACAGGCAACTTAACAATTTGATTTGATACATGATCCAAAAAATTTGTATTCAAACCATGTTATACTGTGGGCCTGTCATAAGCTATTATAACCGCAGTCAAATAGAAATCCAGATTTTTGGTTTAAAAAAATCATTGAATTTAAAAAAAAATCACCAACTAACTTTTATTTAGATTTTTATTGCTGCATTTGAACTAGTTTACTAGGCTTAGACATTTTGATTGCAATTGATGTTTTTTATTACTGTTTTTTATTACTTAGTGATATATTATACTATATTATGTGCAGCTGTAAAAATAAGTGTTTTTTTTATAGTTAGCAATAAACTGATTGCACATTATTTATGACTCAAAATTTCCTGTTAGATTGAGACGAATATTTCTGAGGAATAACTTAACACGTTCACTGCATATAAAATACTTAATGTCATACAGAGATGCCGGAAATTTGCGAATTTTTGAAAACCCATAACTTTGTTAAAAATCAAATTCTACTTTCTATTTAAACATCATATACAAGTGTATTCCTTTGTGTCTTCAAAACACATGAAACCGGCAAAAAATCCTTATCGGGAGACGTTTATGAGTGCACTCAACATTCAAGGCTATTTTGTATGGACACGGGAGCCTGAGAGGGAAAAATCCGAATATCGTGCAGTGATTAAATTCTTTGTTTTGGAAGGTTTATCGGCTACTGAGATCCATGCAAAGATGGTGAAAGTATTAAAGGAGTCTTCTCCTTCATTTCCAACCGTTCACCGATGGGTTTTGGAGTTTAAGCGTGGCCGTACAAGCGTTGAAGACGATCCACGCTCAGGACGTCCAAAAAGTGCATCAACACCAGAAATCATAGCGAAAATACAGGATATGGTTTTGGAAGATCATCGATCGACTGTGGATGTGATAGCTGACACCATAGGCATCTCACATGGAACAACATGGCATATTTTGGCTGAAGTTTTGGGTTTCAAAAAACTGTGTGCACAATGGGTGCCGCATTTGCTAACAATGCAACAAAAACACGTTCGAATGCGACTTTCTGAGGAACATTTGGAGCAATTTCGAAAGGATAAAAAGGATTTTCTGCGTCGATTCATCACTGTGGATGAGACTCGGGTCTACCACCATGATCCTGAATCAAAACAAGAGGCTAAGGAGTGGTGTGAACCAGGCACTTTGGCTCCGAAGCGAGTTCGTGTCCAGAAATCGGCCAAGAAGGTGTTAGCGTCAGTTTTTTTGAGATGCAAAAGGAATTTTATTGATAGATTATCTCCAAACTGGTAAGACAATCAACTCTGATTATTATTGTGACCTTTTGGACCAGTTGGATGAAAAAAATTGTGAAAAAAGACCCGGTTTGCAGAAGAAAAAAATCATTTTTCATCAAGACAATGCACCTGCTCACACAGCTCAAAAAACCATCGCAAAAATCAATGAATTGGGGTACGAATTGTTGCAGCATCCACCCTATTCACCAGATTTAGCTCCCTCTGACTTCTGGCTGTTCTCACACCTCAAAAAATTCCTTCGTGGAAAGCATTTTTCATCAAACGAAGAGGTTATAGCCGTCGTAGAGGAGTATTTTGCGGGGCTTCCAGAAAGTCACTTCCGTGATGGGACAACAAAGTTGGAAGATCGTTGGACCAAGTGTATTGATCTTATGGGAGACTATACTGAGCAATAAAAGTGATTTCCCCCCAAAAAAAATGTATTTTCATTTCCGCTTTCAAAACTTATTGACTAACCTAGTATCATTATAAAACAATCAAAATAATGTCTATCAAAAATGTCTTGTGCATTATTGTAATTATTAATATTTACTTTTCAGCCGAAGATGTAGCTGGAAAAGTAACACTAAAACATGTTTATGAAATAGCTAAAATTAAACAGCAAGATCCTCCGTTGTATTTCAAGAGTTTACAAGAAATATGTACCCTTATTATAAGCACGGCAAGGAGTTGTGGCATCCAAGTTGTAAAGGATCTACCAGCTGAGGTGAGACACTTTCCTATTATATTTATTTAGATGTATTAGGTGTTACGTGTCACATCACTAGTCGACACGATAGCCATATTGTCTCCTGTCACTGGTCTTTTGTCAAAACTGTATCAAAATAGTCTCAAATTAATCTTGTTTAATCTGAACAGTTCTTCATTATAAATAACTTAACATACGTGGGTCATCCAGAAAGTAAAGAACGTTTTGGCATAACTAAATAAAAACGAAAGATATCAACACAAAACTTTATTTACAAAGTAACGGTGTACCTTACTCTATTTTTCAATCTAGTCGCCATAGCTGTCAAGGCACTTATTGTAACGTGGAATCAATTTTTCAATTCCGATGTTATACTCTACTCCGATACTCTACTACCGTCAAAGATTTGAGCTAGGATGTCACTTCTTGTTTGAGGTCTTCATCGTTTGCGAATTGTTTTCTACCCAAAATTTTCTTTAGTTTCGGGAATAAGTGAAAATCACTCGATGCCAAGTCAGGGCTGTAAAGAGGATGTCCAAAAATTTCCCATTTAAGACGTTGAATTCTCGCTGTGTTCGTGCTGATGCATGAGGCCACGCATTGTCATGAATCAAAACCACCTTTCAACCACCGAAGCCTCGTTCATTGCACTATCACCATAAACATTCTTTATTTTCCTATAAATTTCGATAGGCCGAACATTTTGTGCATTCAGAAAACGAATGACACTACGCACTTCACATTTGGCGGGATTTTCGATGCGCACGACCATTCAGCATCAAAACTTGGCTCGCACTGAAGCGAGGGAAGGAAGGAGCTAACTGGCGCGCATACGATCGCGGTGGTGGGGGATCGACGCAGGTCGTGGTGCGCAATCGTTATTTACTTTCTGGACGCGCCTAGTAACATGGTATCAGAAATGGGACGTCCGGAAAGAAATTTCATATTGTTAGGTCAAATTCAAATGCAAAATTGTATATTCTTTTGTACGATAGTTTTCGATAAAAATATGTTTTTAAAACTTAACAAAAAATGCAACTTTTTTGATGAATGAAACATAAACAACATCCAAATTACCATTGTATTGTATAACGGGTTTATAGTTATGTGGCAATCTACAAAATAACAAAGATGTTAAAAAAGCCTTAAGTGAAAATCAGACTGTAACCCTTTTAAGATAAATTGGATTTCAACGGGAATTTAAGCCATAACCCCCGAGTACGGTATCTCAGCAATCTCTCATGTGTTAGGACCCTGGTTATTTTCCATCATAGCCTTGACTTGGTCGTCATCAGTGGTTATCGGCCTTCCAGAGTGCACACAATCTTCAAGTGTCGTATCATAATATGAAGTTTTTTAAATCATATTCAATTTGATAACATACTGTATTGTCACCATACACTATGCATATCTTTTTTAGTTTGTGTTGCATTTTTTCCTTTGCGGTAGTAAAAAAAAACATCAAGCATTGAAAAAACAACGTATTTTGTTCTATTTTCAAAATGACACCTAAGAAAACAGTTAAAAATATATTATTAAGGCATTAACATTGTGGAGGTTTACAGACATTATAATTTGTTTTATCAAACACTGTTTATTCCACTTTTTGTAACGGTATAACCCTACCGGTTTCAAGGATTTCGCCTCATCATCAGGGGAGCACAAACAAGACTGAATTCTGTTTGAACTGATACCGAAATACATGCTTCTAATGGTAAACATTCGGGTTGGGGACTGGGGGTGGAGGGAGGTATGAGACAATCTCGGCGAGCAGCGGAAGATTCTTGGGATATATGTGTTTGCCAAATGTTCACTTCGATGCACTGACTTAGAAATTTCTAGGGCCTCTAATCTGTCCAATTTATTTCCGTTACTACTGATACGTAAGAATTTGGCATCATCGATAGAAAATGTGTGGTTTTCACGGTGACAATGATTAGCCATTTTAGAATAAATTAGAGGATTTGTTAAGGTAGATAAAAATAGCCGAAAAATGCGCTTAACTATTACCTTTTATTATAATACACATTAAGCATGTTTGGAATGGAGTTAGCAATGAAAATTTTGTCCTAATGACATCTATTCAAGAAATATGAAACTACTTTCCGGACAACATATTATGTATGCAAAAAAGATCCAGCTCAAAAGTTATTTAAAAATTCAAATTGGCATATTTTGTTCCTATATGTGGTAAAATGCTCAAGAAAATGAGTATTTTATTGTTCTATTAAGGTATAAAAATGATGAAAAGTGTATTAGAGGTGTCATACTATCTGTGATGCTGTGTACTGCAGAATGCTAAATGTATACTAGATTACAGCAGCGGAAGTGCCATGCATCATAGATGAGGATGCCGAGGTGGACGGTGGGCATCACTCTTAAAGACCAAGTATGAGACGAATATATCAGGAGTCTCAAAGTCGCACCCATTAATGACAAACTGAGAGAGACCAGATTACGGTGGTACAGACACATGGATAGAAAACTCCAAGAATATGTTGACTGATCATTGCTTAGCCTGGAGGTTGACGGAAGATGTAGAGATATTTTCGATCTGAAGCTTAATGTCTTGTATCACTTAACCCAAGAGTTCCCAAAAAAATTTCGGCCGCAGATGCCTTGACCAAAAACTTTTAAAACCATCGACCCCCTAGTCATTTACTTTACTTACTCAAATTAATAAGTTTATACAGTACTCGATATTAAATATTTCACTAGATATCAAACTTTTCATTTTAATCACTCGTAATTAAGGATTGAAAAAGATAAAAGGACTACGGATTATGCATTTCATTATCTTGTGCAACATTTAATATTGAAATCTGCGCTGACGAAAATTAAAGCAAAAAAATACGAGCAGAGTTTTTTGTTATTTTTGATATTTATGAAATAAATATGTAAATTCAAAATAAGTACAACTATTCTTAATTAGATACCTATTGGAATCATAGATATTTTGAAGTAACAAAAAAATAGCAGTAGTAAAGGGGTCTATTTCTGCTGTCGTCGACCCCTAAATTATTTTATTGAAACTATCGACCCCTATAAAAATCAAATCGACCCCAGGGGGTCGATATCGACCACTTTGGGAACTCTTGAATTTACCGAAGCTCTCGTAACACTAGTGGATGCAAACTTAATTTGCGGAACACTGGTCTATATATTGATCAATATTTTTTTAACCCTTATCTTGGCAAAGTTCAATTTATCCAAATATTAACGTATTTCTTTGGTGATTCCTTGTTATATGGTAAGTTATGAAGGAAAATTGAGGAAAAAAATCACAACTTTTCCTTATAGTTTTTTTTTATATGTAACACCCACGTTACATTGCCAAAATATCAATTTTTATAAAACACAAAAAGCGCTATAAAATAATTCTATAATCTAAAACAAGAACAAAATTTACATAGCTGAATTATCAACAAATAAAATGGTTTGAATGATTTTTCTCTACATGTAGTGATTAATAAGATATTTAAAGATTATTTACCCCAATTTTCAAAACGCACCCACGCTGTCCAGACATGTTGACCCGATGTCGTTTGACAGGTTGTAGCGTTGTCAATATTTATCACCAGATGATACCACTGCACACAATAGTGCATGTATAGTATTTGAATGTGTTGCCATATTTGAAATTACGTTCGAGTTTCTGGTTTTTTTTTTAAATCCCTAAATGAGTGTAACACCTGTGTTACAATACCATGATAAGGGTTGAACAGGTAATGGGCGAAATGTTTTAAAATTATGAAAGTTTTTCAAGTGAATTTGTTTATTTTCAGGAATATGCTGAATTTTTAAAAGAGCGTAAAGTATATATGGAGGAATATAGAAAGAAATTAGATGAAGCAAGAGAAGCAAAAATGTTACGTACTGTGTAGTTACTGTTAGTTTTTTTTTTTCATGTTGTTATATGTATATTTTAATTAGGTAGAAAATAAAAAATTAAAAAAAACTTTTTTTCATTGCAACTATTTCCTAATATATCTGTACCTCGCTTTATGGAAGACATACAGTTCAGTTGGATCCCACCTCCACCCACACTGTTATGGGGGACAAAATAAGTCCTCATCCAACGCGATCTACATTAGGGTAAGGTTAAAAGCATCTC
Source organism: Odontocerum albicorne (assembly GCA_949825065.1). Taxonomy (NCBI): domain Eukaryota; kingdom Metazoa; phylum Arthropoda; class Insecta; order Trichoptera; family Odontoceridae; genus Odontocerum; species Odontocerum albicorne. Next base: position 40,036,288 of record OX463855.1, read on the forward strand.
TGACAGGTCTATCTTGATAGGCAGCTCATTAAACCCCATCCCACAGCACCATGATACCCAAATATTTAGATTTATCTGCTTTGTTGACAGAGACACCATTTCTGCAGAGGTAAATCGATACATATTTTAATAAATCGATACATACAACTTGAGCTTACTATAGTTCAGAAATTTTAGGATGAGTCCTGTGACAGCTCACAAATTGGCCCCAATACAACCTTTTGTAATGTATTTACCTAAATAACTTGCTATTTATTAGAATTGAGGTTTATATTAAAGTTGATAAAATAATTAAAACTACTGAACATCGTTACAAGGTTGTATTGGGGCAAATTTGTGAGCTCTCACAGGACTCATCCTAGAATTTCCGAACTATAATACACAAACATAATCTTGGTTCCGGCTATAAAAACTGGCTTTTCAAACATGATAAGTTTCAAGTAAATTAATTGATCAAGGGTTTGATACGCTTCATAATTCGTAGTGCAGTGACTACCTCTTAAGTTTATTAGTTTAAAAATTTCATCAATTGATTGATAAAAACTTGTTTTTATCGCGTATTCTGTTTTTTATGCTATTAGTTTCTATTCGTTAATCGTCCTGGAGCTCGTAATTCTGAAAATATGCCTATGACCACTGTCACTATAGTTCGGAAATTCTAGGATGAGTCCTGTGACAACTCACAAATTTGACCCAATACAACCTTATGTAATGTATTTACCTAAATAACTTGCTATTTATTAGAGTTGAGGCTTATATTAAAGTTGATAAAATAATTAAAATTACTGAACATCGTTAAAAGGTTGTATTGGGGCAAATTTGTGAGCTGTCACAGGACTCATCCTAGATTTTCCGAATTATAGTGTTTGGTGTTGCCAAGTCATTTTGAGATATTTTGTTCTCATTGTAATGATCATACTTGATACTTGTGTCTATTCCTCGTAAGATTTAGCATTTGATGATGGCCAATTGATTCATCAAAACTATTTGAGTTTAAAATAAGACTTCTATGCGATAAAAACTATAAGTTTTCAATCAATAATAATAAAAGGAAAATTTATATAGCGTTGAAAATTTATTTAGAGAACAAGCTCTCCTCAAGGGTGCTTTAACTCAGGTTTCGACCCCACTCATCAATCTTTAAGTGCTTACTAAAGCTGTGCACACGCCACCCATATCTCAGACACTAAAAGGCAGACCATTCCACACCACAAGACCAGCAAAGGCAAAAGCTCAATCATAATATCCCGTCCTATTGGATTTATTTAGTTTTAACAACCAATTTATTATATGAAGAAGAAATAGATCTCAAAGTATTATTTCTCTTTGAGGGAACATCCCCCAGACACAGATTGTAAAGACACAATGGAAATATTCCATTAAGGGACTTAAATACAAAGAGACAAGGTTTGAAATCAATCCAATATGTCAAATATTTGTGAATACTGACATTCTCTACGATCAGGTGATGAGAGACTCCTTTGAGACCATCACACCCCATTTTAATTTGCAGTTCACTCAGCGCGACTGTGGAATGAAATTCTAAGATTTATCAGATGTGCACCAATCTTATTAATGTTTAAGAGAGAATTGAAAAAATATTACATCACTCAGAATATCCTTTCATTCTAATTTTCCTTTGCTTCCCTTCCTTATCCTCAAAAAAATTCCTTTCCTCTAGTTCTCCCATTATTTACAGAGATCATTCATTTGTTTTTTTTTTACTTGAATTTAAACGAATATTTTTTTGTAAAATCTTTCATGAATTGAACAATTTAATGTATTCAAGATGAGCTGGTTGGTTCGAAGAAATTACTGTATAACAATAATCGCGCCAGAGCTACCATGTTTAACCATGTACACAAAATAATTGAAATAAAATAAATATTTCTAAGACAATATTTAAAAAAAAAAAGCAATACAATTCTTTTTACACCTTTAGAATTAAATACCTTGGTATAAAGTTGTATTGACTTTGTAATTTATATAGGAGTTCACGGCCATTATTCAAAGAGAGAGAGAGAGAGACTTTGTAATTCATTACTTAACACTGGCGTATACTCCTTCATATATAAGAGTTTACGGCCATTATTCAAGAAGGAGAAGGCTTTGTAATTTTAACCAATTACCTGTTTCCCTACTCTGTTGATAGTTCTCGAAAGTTTCAAAAATGTTTGTTCTGGCTGAGAGGAGTTAATAACTTCTTTGTAAAAAAGCCTGGCCATGTAGAATGAACAAACTTCCTCTGCAGTGACATCACTTTTTGAGAGACGCTATATAAAAACTGAATTGCCCTAAAAGTCAATCTTAGTCATTGACATATAGCAAATCTCAGTGCGTTTCATAAATATTAGCAATTTAATCTGTCAAATGTTTGAGTTAACAGCTAACAGCAATACAAAAAAAAAAAACGCACCGAGATCTGAGAGCTCTTCACTTTTGACCAGTATTGTATCGGAGAAATACATTTTATTGTGTTGTGACCTCAATGCTGAGGAACATTACCTTCACTGAAATTGCTGTATGTCTCACATATTCTTTTCCAGTCTTCCTGGTATTCAGCTATCCGAAGAGTTTGTAGCAAAGGTAAGCTAGTATCACTCTTCACCTGGACACTTACCTCTGCTTTCTCCGAGACCATGAGTTTTTCCATAATAATAAGGACAATTTATATACTCTCCTCAAGGGTGCTTAAGTTCTCTTCTAAAGTTCTACTTCTCTCCAAAGGAACATCCCTCAGGCACAGATTCGAAAGAAACAATGGAAATATCCCATTAAGAGACTTGAATAGAACCTCGCATTCGCACGTGTTCCTCGCGGGAAGCACAAACGCCTTTGATCTGATCTGTAGCATTCCTTTGTGTATTTTACGTAATGTTTAGTTTATCTCCTTTATTTAATGAGTCTCCTTAAGAGTAATGACTATTATTTATTATCAGAAAATTACTTGAATGTCATGTTTACTTGGTGGTGTAATCAAAAATCAGTGGTTCTAAACAAAACACGCATTTAAACTTAGAAATTAAAAAATGAAGAAATTGTGCCTCGCACAGGATTCGTGGAATTTGATTTTTAACGCGGTGTACAGGTTAAGCCAATGTAGACCTTTTAGAACTAGACCAATATGGCAATATTTATGACTACCATATATCAACCTAGCAGCTGCATTGAAAACAGACTGGAGTCTAGAAATTTGTAACTCAGGCAAATCAGAATAAATATTTATTTATTTTTTTATTTATTTATTATTACACATGACAAGAAATATACACAATTTGAGAAAAACAACAGATAATTTGATTTGGACATACAATTTTAAAGGATCTGGGTTTGTTGCCTTTCATTTGTCGTATCCCCAGTAAACTAGGCTTTTGCCTGTATCTCACTGAGGATATTTAGCATGAGAAAAATAAATCGATACTTCTTTCCGATTTTTGATTACACAAAAACAAAACCCCGTTGCACGCTCTCATCAACCTGACAAACAGTGACACTCAACTACAACTGGAAACATCTTGCGAAATTCAACTCCTCACACATCATCACTTCAGAAAGACCAAAAATATTCATCCCACACTATATACCGCACACAATCATAAGAATAAAATAATTCAGATGCAACACAACAAATCAATAAGACTTTTTTTCCTTTGTTGGAAGACATTGTCCAAAATATGACTGTTCTATAGGGTCTTTCAAATTGAGCGGTTTTTTTAATTCTTGTATAAAACACAGATGGCGTCGCGAACTTGCCTGGGTCTTATGACATTTGAGAAGTGTAATGTATGGCATTTATAAAAATTGAGTCGTATACAATATAACAACGCGTTCAAATTGAGAATTATTGTATCTATTGTAATCTCTGGAAACGGTGATGTTAATTGCCCACCAAGATCATGTGATCTGACACCGTTGGACTATTTTCTCTGGGGTTACGTAAAAATCCAGGTCTATAAGAATGACCCCCAATAAATTTCTGAGCTGAAGGACGAAATTATTCGCGTCATTGGTGAGTTAGAACCGCAATTATGCCAAAATGTCATCGAAAATTTTGACAAAAGAATGGATATCTGCGGAGCTGCAAGAGGTGGACATTTGGCGGATATTGTTTATTGTGTTTAAATGGCATACATTATACTTCAATGGCCAATAAAAAGTTTTTTGAAATCAAAGCAAATTGTATTTTATTCAAGAATTTAAAAAAAAATTATTAAAAAAACCGTTCAATTTGAAAGACCTTATATAAGTATAATGGTGGTAGCCTCTCTGAGATGTTAAGTTCTTCTAGCAAAGATAAATTTACTCGTTATCTGTGAAACATTCCAGCAATCGTCTCCAACATCACATATCAAAAGAGTCTTTCCTTGATCTTTCTCTGGTCTTTATTGTCCAAGTTAATGAGGATTGCAAGAATATTGGTAAAATTAGGTTTTCACAAAACGTATTGTCACTCCTCGACAGATTCATCTCTTTCCCCAGATCTATCTTAGCCCCGACATAACACTCTTCGACCATATATTTTCATCTCTCGATTTCAGTAACAAAATCACGTACGAATCTTTACATTATGTTCATTAAGTCCACAAACTCACAATCTACATTGTAAGTTTGTGTACTTAACCTTTCCTTCCCTGTGATGTGTAACTGGTACACATTGCTTCTAAAAACTTAAATATCTCGCTAAATATAATAAATACTGGGTTCAGATTTTAGGTATTCCTCCGTAATACATTTACGCATTGAATGAAAAAAATAATATTAATAATAATTAGCACTTATCGGCCACATCAGAGATATTTTGTGAAAATCGAGAATAAATTCACCAATACAATCAAACGTGTGCCAGTGTGTGACGTAGGTATATTCATTCTAAAAACCACTATGGGTGAGGAAGTGACGCTATTCATGTCTCACTCTCACTTTACTTCGGTATATGGGAACGCAAGAAAAATCTCAGTTCGCTCGCTTCTCTCACTTCAGTAGCCCGTGGGCATCCATGAGGTGGTCGTTTCACCCGTTTTATGAACGTCGACCGATAGTTTTTTCATGTTTTAAGCAATTAATTTTCAATTATTATCACTTTTGACTTCAAATTTAATTAATTTAAGCGATTGGCTATGAATATTCTTATTTTTACAATTTTAAATCGCTCATTTTTACATGTGTATTGAATACACAGCACCGGAACGCGCGGATTTTTTTAGCACAGGAAGGGAAAGGTTAATGACACATTATACCTTTTCGTTCACGTGGCCATCTGTGCTTCCTCACTGGATGGTGTTATTGTTAAAGCAAGAAAAATTTATCTGGCCAGAAAGAATGTATTGTCATGAAGAGGTTGTCTTTCTAGTCGAGAGGGATCGCGGCCATTTTACAGAAAGAGATAAACTCTCCATAATGGGGGAAAAGTATGAATCTGGCAATAATGATTAAGTTTCGGTGCCATGAATTTTTATTAAAGACATCATTCATGTTATGATACTTCAAATTTAATTAATTTAAGCGATTGGCTATGAATATTCTTATTTTTCCAATTTTAAATAGTTCATTTTTACATGTGTATTGAATACACAGCACCGGAACAGGCGGATTTTTTTTAGCACAGGAAGGGAAAGGATAATGAACATAATGTAAAGATTTGTACATGAATTGTACAAGAATTCGTACATCAAGGATCTAGTAAATAAAAATGTACACAATAATACTCAGTCAATTTTGGATAGATATATTTTCATATAGACATATCACAGAGATCTAAATACTTTCTATGCACATCTAAATACATAATACGAAGAGTACAAAGCTGTACAAAGAGATCTATTGGTCGTATATATGCGTAAAAGATCTCGCACAATTTTTTTTTATATCATACATTACTTGAAATATTGAAACAAATACTTCATTTATTATTGTATTCACGAAATACTAACATGATAAAATGCATTTCATGGTTAAATTCAGTCTTCATTGATAAACTGAGTATTTGTATAAACATGTATTGGATAGTTTCATGTTTTCTTAAGGAGGTATTCTACTCGAGAAATTTGAAAAATTCATTTTTTATTTTTTTGCATATTCTTCAAGTTTAGACCTTTAACCCTTTTAATCCCACAGGGTCGATTATCTGCCCCAACTGGTGTATGCGAAAAATCCCACGGGGCCGATCATCGGCCTCAAAGTTTTCATACAAGTTTTTATGTTGAATAAAAAAAAAAAAAATTTTTTTTTTATGAAACATAAAAATGACTTATTATTTTACACTCTACAGGGAGGTCTCCACAAAAAAATAGGTTTTAAAACTAAATATTAACTGAGATAAAAAATAAAATATAAACTAACGTTTTTTTGCCAAAAAATGCTTGGGTTTTTCGCACATGTTATGCAAAATATGCTGGGATTAAAAGGGTTAAGAATATATTTTCAAAAGGAAATTTAAAAATTCTCAATATTTATAGCTATAAATGAGGCAACAATTACGCCACACCGAAATAACTAAGACTTTAAACGCGTTTTCTCATATCTTTAAACGCGTTTTCTCAGATCTCAAAACTTTGAACGCATTTTTCTTGAAACAACTTTTTTCGACCTGGTCGACATAAAATCTCAAGTTCTATCCAACCGATTGCCATCAAATTTGATATAAAACTTTGATAGATGTTTCTCTATCGTTCCTACCATGGAAAATATATAACTATTTTTCTTAAATTTGAAAAAAATGGGTTAAGAACATGATTTTTTTTTCCTCTTTGGTACCTACCATAACGATATTATTTCTTATCAAGAAACTGTGTATGATTTTTGTTTCAGATTTACGAAAGGGTTCTAATCATGTCGACCAGCTCACCCCCTTTTTTTTTACGACAAGATATAACAGCTGATAACATCTTAAATTTCAATTGCTTTTTTTCAAAAAAAATTTTGTACATTCTCAAATCATCAATAAATAAACTGTAAAAAAAATGTCAAGGAAAAATATTTTTAATTGTTTTTTATTTAGTCTGAAAAAACGCCCAAAATTCACGCCTCTAGAGTAGATTACCCCTTTAAATATGTTAAACCCTTACATTTTTGAATATTTATTTAATTTAATACAGGTTTGATTATATCTGATAACAATTTATTTTATTTAATACAGCTTTGATTATATCTGATAACAAGAATTAAATCTAAATACGAGTATAGTCTAAATATAGCAATCTAATAACAACAGGAACGATGTTACTTCCTTAATGCTTCCCTGTGAAGTGATTCAGTTATAACTACAAACTTTATTAAGGAGTTTAATTCTTAAATCTAAGGCGTTTCGGTAAAGAGGTACAAGTCGTCAATTACTTATTTGTCAGTTTGAAGTTTTGCAACACTTGTATTCAATAAATAATTTATGTATTCAAAGTTTACCTTTAAAATTGACCTGAGGTCTGTATTTCAGGAATACAAGTGTTGCAAAACTTCAAACTGACAAATAAGTAATCGATGACTCGTACCTCTTTACCAAAACGCATATAGAATTTATCCACGTATATGTGGAAGATGTCAATATCAGGAAATTCATTCAACAAGGTCATTCCGTGTACAAGGTAATGCACTTAACAGCTCAGTTTGTGAATACGGTGCCGAAAACAATCTAAAAACACAATGACGTAAATAATTGTCCAGTACGTTAAACAAAAGTTTGTGAATCAATATAGAGTCGTGTATTTTTCGCGTTAGTAATTTGTATATGTATAAACATGTACGTAGATTTCTTATTTATTTATTTATTTAACACTTTTATTGCAATACAATCTGGCGGGCGTATTGCCAGGTGGCAATCTCTTCCAACCAACCAGACAAAAGTAAATGAAGCAAGTTACGTGGTCGCATAAATCATTCAAATGACTATCCATCCCCACGAAATCCATAAACATATATGCGAGAACATGCCCACGAATCTCACTTAAGGATTAATATCCATTGGAAAAAATGTTGGATACAGCCATGGGTAAAATCGATACACTGTTTGTAATAAAGATGTCGCAGAAATCTCCTTTATACTCACTCAACTAATAGGGAATCCTAGATTCATCTCAGGGATTGATTTTTCAAGAGATTATTTCTTATATTTTGTAATTTGTTTTATCAAACACTGTTTATTCCACTTTTTGTAACGGTATAACCCTACCGGTTTCAAGGTGCACACCTCATCATCAGGGGAGTACCGATAAGACTGAATTCTGTTCGAACTGGTACAGAAATACACGCTTCTAACGGTTGGAGACATTCGGACAGACTGCATGGGACGACCTCGGCGAGCAACGAAGAGATTCTTGGTATATGTGTTTTCCAGATGTTCACCTCGATGCACTGACTTATAAATTTTTAGGGCCTCTAATCAGTCCAATTTATTTCCGTTACTGCTGATATGTAAGAATTTGGCATCATCGATAGAAAAAGTATGGTTTTCACGGTAACAATGATTAGCCATTTCAGAATAAATTAGAGGATTTGTTAAGGCGGATTTGTGTTCATGAAATCTCTTTTCAAAGGATCTTCCTGTCCTTCCTATATAGAAATTATTACAGTATAACCCTACCGGTTTCAAGGCTTTTACCTCATCATCAGGGGAGCACCTGTTCGAACTGGTACCGAGATACACGCTTCTAACGGTTGGAGACATTCGGTTTGGGGACTGCATGGGACGACCTCGGCGAGCAACGAAGAGATTTTTGGTATATATGTGTTTGCCAGATGTTCACCTCGATGCACTGACTTAGATATTTCTAAGGCCTCTAATCAGTCCAATTTATTTCCGTTACTACTGATATGTAAGAATTTGGCATCATCGATAGAAAAAGTATGGTTTTCACGGTGACAATGATTAGCCATTTCAGAATAAATTAAAGGATTTGTTAAGGCGGATTTGTGTTCACGAAATCTCTTTTCAAAGGATCTTCCTGTCTTTCCTATATAGAAATTATCACAGTCAACACATAAAAGTTTATACACACCACTGTTGCTAAGTATTCCATTACTTCTTTTGTATAGTATCCTTCAACATATCTGAATTGGTAATTCGAATTTATTGAAGAGCATAACTGGGAAACAATATTATCTTCGGTCCTAGTAATTGATCTTTCAAATTTTTAATCCTGGAGCAGGCACGGAACTCACAGTTCGGCAATTCCACCCCGCACGTGTAGAGAACAACACTTGCGCTCGTTGCTTATTGGGAAATAAACGTTTTTACCAGGCTACGACCCTTTTTATTTTTCGGTACCATCGGGATATAACCTGAAATCCCTGGGCCACGGAAATTGTCAAGAGATCACTGTCAAAATAGGATAAAAGTAGATTGTTAATTTTTACTGAAAATATAATCATTTTGTGCTTCAGTCATTTTTGTACTATATTCTTCGCATTATGTTTTCAATGTGTAACCATATAAAATTGATCTAACATTTTCAATCATTAGATAAAATAACAAAATCCCTCTTAATCTAAATATATAATATAATATTCATAGCAACAAAACATTATAAAACAATATACATTTAGAGTGAAACCCCATTTTTACATTTTTGAAGGGACCGATAAAAAAAAACGTAATTGGAGGGAAAACGTAGATTCGGGGTTAGAAAAATAAAAGTAAAATTGAAAATAATTTTTTATTTAGATAATCACGCAAATCGGAAAACTTTTTTCAATCGATTCACGATTTTTTATTATCGTAGCCAAAGTTGTAATGGGTATCCCCAAATCACGCGCGAGCGAAACACGTGAACCAACATGTTTATTCTCATTTTTGAGAATTTTCCTTTTCTCTTCAATCGATAATATTTTTCTTTGCTGAGACATTATTTGAAGGGATTCAACGAAAAATTGAAAAAAATGTAAATTGACACACAAAATACACGACAATTGACAATTGAAATTGTATGTACACGACCGACACGTTTAAAACACAAGCATAGATTGACCAAATACATATACAGTCTGCCTGCCTCTGATTCGCTAAATTTTCCACCAATTGCATCCTATTACACGACTCGTGTAACCTTGACTACGAGCGCTGCAGGTGCACACGTGTCTATAAATAGAAACAACATATTTCTGCTTCCTAATATTCATTTCAAATATTTTAAATCGTCGTGCATTTAATTAAATACGTTTATAAATTGATTTGCATTTTAAATATTTCAAACGTAAATTGCGGGAAATAAAAACGTAAAAGCGGGTATTAAATGTTCTAAAATAAAACGGGATTGGAAAAATTTAACGCAAATAGCGGGAAAACGTAAATTACGGGCACGTAAAAACGGGGTATCTAGATTAAAAATAAATAAGAATTAAAGTAATATGTAATAAAATGGGTCATGTGATACTAAAAGCAACATGGACATATTTATGCAACACACTTTTTGTTTTATTTGACATACCAAATAAATATATCTCGAATCAAAGTTGTTCGAAGATCTTCACAACTGTTTTCTGATAATGTAAAATGTTTTTCGGAGTTATATCTGTGCCGAGTTGGCTTAAATGATTGATTGATTGCAAAATTTTCAAGGCGTTGCAACCTTCATCCTCTATACAATGGTAGAAATCATTATTGAATATCCAGTGATACCTACCAGGTCTGTAAATATGAAACTGGAATTTGCTCATAGATGGTTCTAGTTGTTGATGTAGTGACTGTCAAAACGTGTCATTGGCGCTTTTTTCTTGTGTTTACATTTGTCAAAGACTTTTAACTCACAACAATACAACTACATATGTTTTCATAGCGTTGAACATGTCTGTTTTTGTGCCTGAAAACTACGATTTGCGGACAGCATTGATTTTCTGTTACCATGTGAAGAAAACTGCCACAGAATCGCATCGAATGCTTGTCGAAGCTTACGGTGAGCATGCTCTTGGTAAATCACAGTGCTTTGAGTGGTTTAAAAAATTCAAAAGTGGCGATTTTGACGTGAGAAATGAAGAACGTTGAAACCACCGAGAAAGTTTGAAGACGCCGAATTTCAAGCATTGTTGAATGAGGATGACGCTCAAACGCAACAACAACTCGCGGATCAATTAAATGTGACACGAGAAGCCGTCTACATATGTTTGAAAGCCATGGAAAAGATCCAGAAGGTGGGAAAATGGGTTCCACATGAACTGAATGAAAGACAGCGGGAAAACCGAAAAACCACTTGCAAAATGCTGCTCGTCAGGTACAAAAGAAAATCATTTCTCCATTGAATTGTGACTGGCGATGAAAAATGGATATATTTCGAGAATCCTAAGCGTAAAAGATCATGGTTAACTCCAAGCAAACCAGCGACATCGACTGCAAGGCCAAATCACTATGGACGGAAGACAATGCTCTGTGTTTGGTGGAATCAGAAGAGTGTTATCTATTATGAGCTGCTAAAACCTGGCGAAACCGTAAATACTGAACGCTACCGACAACAAATGATGGATTTGAACCAAGCATTGCGTGAAAAACGACCAGAATATCAAAAGAGGCAACACAAAGTGATTTTGCTTCATGATAATGCACCATCGCACATAGCAAAACAGGTCAAGGAAACGATTGAGGCGTTTAGTTGGCAAATACTTTCGCATGCGGCTTACTCACCAGACTTGGCTCCATCCGTTACTACTTATTTGCATCGATGGGACACGCACTTGCTGAGCAGCGCTTCACTTCTTACGAAAATGGCTCGATTATTGGTTTGCCTCAAAAGAGCAACAGTTTTTTTGACGTGGCATCCACAAATTACCAGAGAGATGGGAAAAATGTGTAGCTAGCAATAGGCAATACTTTGAATAAAATATTTTTTTACCATTTTCATACAATAAATGTGTATTTTCTATAAAAAAAATCCAATTTTATATTTACAGACCTGATACATGCAACAATATCGAAACATTGGTCATCATTTATGCCAACTCAACACGGCAACAATTTCAAAAAACAAAATTTTATACTAGTGTCCTTTGTTGTTAAGGTAGCTGTAAATAAGTGCTGTTGTTGTTAAGGTAGCTGTAAACTACTTTTTGCTTAATAAAGTTAAGTAGCATTCTACTGTAGATTGAAGAGTAACTGTAACAGTGTAATTTTTACAAAGTAGCTTTAAAAAGAATACTTCGTATATTAAAATTGAATGCATACAATGGACGTTATAACTATTTGTATACTGCAGATCCCAATAACTGAGTTGGACTATGATGTATTGTTGAAAGTGATGAGGCTATCATCCTTGTCAGATAGAAGAAAAATGTTTGACCTTATAACATTGTTTAAGATTGTCAACTCATATTTCTGTAGTGTGGAATTAACTCGGTTTATCGTGCTACACGTTACTTGTAGCCAATTCAATTCAATTCACCCTTCTTTTCAATCTCCACAAGGGAGCATAGGGAGGCCGCCAGTCTTCTCCATTCAGAGCGGTTTTGGGCAGTGTTGGTAATCTCCCTCCACGACATTGCTAACGCTCTGACTTCCTTGTCATAGGAATGGTACACCGTCAGAGAGGGTCTTCCAGGCCGTCGGGACCCCAATGGACAGAAAAACAGCGCTCTCCTCGGCCAACTATCATCGGACATTCTCAGAACATTTCCCAGCCAGAACCATCGCCTCTCCCGAATTACAGAGACGACAGACCCCTGCCGGGTGCGCTGGCAGGGGTCTGTCGGTCTGGCGTCTTGTAGCCACTCGGCAAAATATTTTGTTCCATAGAGAAGTGGTCGCAGCTAATTATGTGTATAACTCTTGCATAACAAGACTACACAGATTGAGTAATCAATATAAGCATTGTATGGATTTACATATGGCTTTGACTATTTACAGGAGTAAAGTGTAGAAGTTGTTCTTGCCGAGATTAATTTATTGAATTGTAAGGACAAGTGGAGATGATGGTTCGTAATATTTATTCATAATAAAACCCATCACAGGCTTAAGTTAAAAGAAATATTTACTTGATTTTATGTTTCCTAAAACACAGTTTTGCTAAGGCAATTTTAAAAAACATCACAGCTACAATAGCTACTTTTCAATCTAAAGTAGCATGCTATTCAATATGCTCGGTAAAATGTGGAAACGGCACTAATTTATAGCTACTCTTAAGACAAGTGCTCTGCTTATATTACATTACTTAACCCTTCCTTCCCTGTGATGTGTAACTAGTATACATTGCTTCTAAAAACTTAAATATCTCTATAAATATAATAAATACTGGTTTCAGACTTTAGGTATTCCTCCGTAATACATTTACGCATTGAATGAAAAAAATAATATTAATAATAATTAGCACTTATCGGCGCTCTCAGAGATATTTTGTGAAAATCAGGATAAATTCACCAATACAATCAAACGTGTGCCAGTGTGTGACATAGGTATATTCATTCTAAAAAACCACTATGGGTGAAGAAGCGACGCTATTCACGTCTAACTCTCACTCTACATCGGTATATGGCAACACAAGAAATACAATAGAATCTCAGTTCGCTCGCTTCTCTCGCTTGAGTAGCTCGCGAGCATCTATTTGAGGTGGTCTTTACGCCTGTTTTGTGAATCTCAGCTGATGTTTTTTTTTCATGTTTTCAGCAATTAAATTTCAATTATTATCCCTTTTGACTTCAAAATTAATTAATTTAAGCGATTCGCTATGAATATTTTTATTTTTACGATTTTAAATCACTCATTTTTACATGTGCATTGAACACACAGTATCGGAACGCACGGATTTTTTTAGCACAGGAAGGGAAAGGTTAACACTGGCTAAATACTTTAAAACAGTTCAAATGTGGATTGGACCCTTTTTGCATAAATAATTCCATTTACGAGTTGTGACGGTATTCTTAAATATATTCTTATTAAACAGTTCTGAGTTGCCACTTTTTACAGTATTATTTTTAACAATTAACCACAACTCCACTTCTTTATAAAATATTATAATAATTAAAAATAATGTACATAAATGAGTCCATATCCATACAGATGTCAAAGAATTGGCAAAGAATATGTCGCAGATGGTTAAACTTCAGGCAAGCAACATATCAAAGTTTGTACTAACAAATTACAATCCTCAATTACAAACAATTATTTTAGACTATAAAGGCGCAATTTGACTGAGGCAACATATAGCATGTGGCATTGACGCACGCTACACACAGTCTTTCAATCGAAGGAACACGAAGCGACAAGAAGCAAGTGTCTTTGTAGCATGCTACGTGTTGATTGTTGTTGCCGGGACGCATGCCTTACCTTTCGACATGTTTCAGCATGTCGAACAATGTCGCCGTTATCCGAAAGTCAGCGGATCAATGCGGCTTGTAATGTTCGACATTGAGTGGAATATTGATAAAACTACCTTGTTTATTGAAGATTATCATAATTCACCGGAGTTATGGATAATAAAATGAGTGATTATAAAGACAACAGGATAAAAAATGATAAACTGAAGCAGTTAGCGAGTAAATACGGATTGCACTGTAATCGATGTGAAAAAAAAATCAAGAATTTGCGTTCAGTTTTTCATAATTCTGAGCTTCTTGACTACCAACATATAATTCTCTTCTCCAGCACCGTGGCTTTCTTTTTTTTCTACGATTCAAAACTATTACCAAATATGCAGCCGCCTCTATTGTTTGTAAAGACATACTCGTAATATACCAAACTGACGTTGCCCCCATGGAATTGTTTGAGACGCATGCTACACGTATTGACGACAAAGCGCATGCGACTCGGAGAGTCAAAATCCGCATGCGACATTGTTAAAATTTGTGGCACATAGTCGCACACCTAGGAACAGGCAACACTATGAAACATGTCGCATGCATCATGTCGTTCAGTGTTGCCTCAGTGGAATTGCGCCTTAATAATTCAGTAATATCAAAACCAGAGTATTAGAACATGGAAAAACCTTTTTGATTGAAAATGATTGTTAGTATACTCGTATAGTATATACAATTATTTTCACTTAGAGGGTATAAAGAAATTATTAACTGATATACTACTCGTATATTGGTGAATTAGAGAGTGAAGGTGAATTGGAGAGCGAAGGTGGATTGGAGAGTGCAGGTGAATTGGAGAGTGAAGGTTAATTGGAGAATGAAATTGAATTGTAGAGTTTGATAAGTAAATTTTATAAAGAAATTAAATTTTATTAGAGAAAGATCTGAAAATGAATGTTACAAAATCCAAAGAAATGGTGATAGAAGTGTGAAAGGAAAAGTGAATGCGACATATGGGTGAATAATTAAAGATTGCAGCAAGTTGAGGAACTCTGTTATTTGGATAGTATATTTTCAGATGATGGAAGAGTTAAGAGAGATATCGAATGGCGTATAACGTTAGGAAACAAAGTCAATGGGGCACTAAAACACATATACTCATGTGTTTTAGTGCCCCATTGACTTTGTTTCCTAACGCAGTGCAGATGACATGGTAGTTGGTGGAGAGTGAAGATGAATTGTAGAGTTCGATAGGCAAATTGTATGAGAGATGCGAAGACAAAGATCGGAGAATGAATGTTGCAAAAACCAAAGTGATAAGATTGGAGCAAGTTGAGAAATTCTGCTATTTGGGTAGTATTTTCTCAGATGGAAATGTTAACACGTTCTGCGCCGCGTAGGTCACCGGTGACCTACCGTGTTTTTGACCAGGGCGCCACATAGGTCACCGGTGACCTACGTGTTTTTTTTTTATAAACAGTCCCAGTGCGCTAGCGGTCACATTTACTATGAATTTTAACATTGAATGTGACCTATACGGCGCTCCTGAATATAATGCACATAAAAACTTCCAAAATTTTGTTTGAAAATGCAATTATTTTTAATAAACCTCCAGGTGTACATGAGCAAGCTATTACGGTTTATTTTTTTCAAGGATAAACTAGCCTCTACAATTAGGCTAGGGGGTATAGAAGAGATTCCAGGGATAACATAATGAATGGGACCATCCATTTGTCACACTCTGGAAATTTATGAGGGTGCATTGTCTATGCAACATTGTGACCCTTTTTTTTGGAACTATTGTCTCAGTAATCATAAGAGATTATTATGTTATGGCGTAACACTATAGCATATTACATAGATAAATAAAAAATATAATAAATAATAAATTAGGCATGCTACAATTTGTTTGGACTACAAAAGTTTATGTTGTATATACATGTATTACCGTACGACGCCGCGTAGGTCACCGGTGACCTACGCTCACAATATCACCTAAAATCAGTTTATTTTTAAAAATAAATCATTATTTATGAAGCCTATATATGTATACATAATATAAACTATAATTTGTTTAGTGGCGCAGGTACTTATTTTCTCAAAATGTACTGCTGCACGGAACGTGTTAAGAGGGATATCGAAAGGCGTGTAGCGATAGGAATCAAAGTCAATGGGGCACTTAAACATATATATACTCGAGCTGGACAGTAATCTTTTAAGATAATAGTCTATAATAATATTTTAATGCCAACTTTGATGTACGGGAGTGAAACACGGATGATACGGAAAAATACTGAAAGGAGCCAAATAAATGCTGTACCTTGCATTGAGAAGAATACATGGAGTGACAATGTATGACATAATACGGAATGAATTGATAAGGGATGAATGTGAATTAAAGACTGATGTATTAAGTAGGATGAATTCGAGTACGTTGAGATGGTTTGGGTATGGAGAACGAATGAATGAAGAAAAACTAACTAAACAGCTATACAGTGCAGATGTGGGAGGAAGACCAAGGAAAGTATGGTTGGATCAAGTGAATTATATTCTGAAAGGAAATGTAGAACATCAGAGAAATCGTAGAAATTGTATGAATGTAAAAGAGGCTAAGGATGTGTTGAGATTCTGGCATTCTGTCCTCTCTGCCTACTCCGACATTTAAATGGTATAATGATATGTTTATAATATTCATAATTAATATGAAACACAGTTTAAATCTCATATTCAAATACAGTCAAACCTCGGGTCACGAACGCCTCTAGTCACGAACAAATCAGCTTACGAACACAATTTCCGAACAAATTTTGACTCAACTTGCGTACAATGCCTCGGCTCACAAATTAGTTGTAATGACGCATTAGTTATACTCAGGTGCGCGCGTTGTGAACATTGTTTGTCATTGCGTTCATTGTTCTTGATACAATTATTTTGCCTTTTATATATATAGTATAATATACAGTATGTATAAAATATATTTTGCATTAAATTAACCCTCATTATTGGCTCCCAAGAAAAATTGTTTCAGTTTGCGAATATTTCGGCTCGTAAACGGAATCAAAGAACGAATTAAGTTCGTAACCCGAGGTACCACTGTATATTTTTGAGATTCATAAAAAAAACAACAAACTTCACGAATTAGCAATTATGACAATGCAATAAAACGATTTAAAAATTAATACAGTTATCCGTCGATTTACGTGATTTATTGGCTGTTGGAAAAATTGTATAAAGTGAATTGGTTTTAATCTGGGTGAAACAGGAATTATTTATTTATTTAACACTTTTATTGCAAATACAATCTGGCGAGCTTATTGCCAGGCGGCAATCTGTTCCAACCAACCAGACAAAAGTAAATGAAGCAAGTTACGTGGTCGCCTAAATCATTCAAATGTCTATCCATCCTCACGAAATCCATAAACGCATACGTGAGCATATGCCCACGAACCCCACAAAGACGGACAATTACCCGAACATTCTTTTTCATATAAAGTGAGATATCATCAATAAAAAGGAAAGGAAGGGATGGTGCAGAGGAAAGGAAAAGAAAAATCAGGAATGAAACACGTTATTTTACTGACTAGAAATTAAGAGGTTTTTCAGTCGCTTCTTAAAGCATGGAATTAGTGCAAAATGAAAAAAAAAATGCAACATAAAAACGGTAAAAAGAATATTATTTTCGATTTGAAGACGTACAAAGTTTTTTCCTTTCAATTGGGTAACGAATCAATTGGATCTGGCTAATTATTCTCATGCAGTCTTCCGGGCAAATATATTGAAATACGTACGACACTATCTGCTAGCTCTATACTGCTAGTGAGATTGAATAATATACGTTACGCGTAAATCATCTATTCACGTTATTCAGAACATGAAGATCTGATTGTAAAATTCATAGAATGGACTTCATAGATACATACCAGGTCTGTAAATACGAACCCGGAATTTGCTCATAGATGGCTCTAGTTGTCAATGTAGTGACTGTCAAACCACGTCATTGGCGCCTTTTACTTGTGTTTACATTTGTCAAAGACTTTTAACTCACAACAATACAAGTTTGATACATATGTTTTCATAGCGTTGAACATGTCTGTTTTTGTGCCCGAAAACTACGATTTGCGGACAGCATTGATTTTCTGTTACCATTTGAAGAAAACTGCTGCAGAATCGCATCGAATGCTTGTCGAAGCTTACGGTGAGCATGCTCTTGGTAAATCACAGTGCTTTGAGTGGTTTAAAAAATTCAAAAGTGGCAATTTTGACGTGAGAAACGAAGAAAGTGGAAGACCACCGAGAAAGTTTGAAGACGCCGAATTGCAAGCATTGTTGAATGATGATGATGCTCAAATGCAACAACAACTTGCAGATCAATTAAACTGAATGAAAGACAGCCTGAAAAACCACTTGCGAAATGCTGCTCGCCAGATACAAAAGAAAATCATTTCTCCATCGAATTGTGCCTGGCGATGAAAAATGGATATATTTCGAGAATCATAAGCGTAAAAGATCATGGGTAAATCCAAGCAAACCAGCGACCGACTGCAAGGCCAAATCGCTATGGACGGAAGACAATGCTCTGTGTTTGGTGGGATCAGAAGGGTGTTATCTATTATGAGCTGCTAAAACCTGGCGAAACCGTTAATACTGAATGCTACCAACAACAAATGATGGATTTGAACCAAGCATTGCGTGTAAAACGAACAGAATATCAAAAGAGGCAACACAAAGTGATTTCGCTTCATGATAATGCACCATCGCACACAGCAAAACTGGTCAAGGAAACGATTGAGGCGTTTAGTTGGCAAATACTTTCGCATGCGGCTTACTCACCAAACTTGGCTCCATCCGATTACTACTTATTTGCATCGATGGCACACACACTTGCTGAGCAGCGCTTCACTTCTAATGAAAATGTACGAAAATGGCTCGGCGATTGGTGTGCCTCAAAAGAGCAACAGTTTTTTTGGCGTGGCATCCACAAATTACCAGAGAGATGGGAAAAATGTGTAGCTAGCGATGGGCAATACTTTGAATAAAATATTTTTTACCGTTTTCATACAATAAATGTGTATTTTCTATAAAAAAAATCCAATTTCATATTTACAGACCTGATAGAGCACCAATTATTCGGGGCTCATTTATCCGTGAGCCGGATTAACCGTGGTCCTCTGTAGAGTATTTTTTTTTTAGTAATTTTTAACGAACGTCCACATTTTGAAAATTACAAAGCAAGGAGCTAAACTGTTATAAAAACTATAATACCGATTGCTAGTAGGTTAGCGGTGTTTTCCTGCATCTACTTCCGACTTCCCAATGTAATTGGACAGTTGATACCGACATTTAGCAGTCGTATCTGTCGAACATTGAGAAAATTTGTTCGTGTACTCATCTTGCATTACAAAATTTATCTAGCATTTCAACTCACAACGTTTATCTAAAAAAAAACTCATTTTGGTATTTTTCAATTATCTGTTTCCCAATTGCCACAAATAATCGGCGCTCTGCTGCACACAGAGTATCCTGTAACTCGATGTCAAGGCGGTATCGAGGAAAAGGCCAGCTTATCATGGTTCAGAGTTAAAAAAAATTCTTGCAAAAGCCTTATACTTTTCGAGTTATAGGCATTTCTTTGAAAATTGTGAAAGTAGCTACCCTGCGCCAAATGTTTATATGCTGTGACTACAAATTGCCATATTATATGATTTTAATGGTTGTATCGCAATCGTCGATAACCCTGTTATCAGTCAGAGTCCGATATAAAACAAAAAAAACCTTCACGTTCGAAAAAAAATTGTTTTTGTCCGATCATAAAAATTAATATTTTTTATCAGCTAACTTTAACTCATCATACTGTAAAAAAAATGTACTACGCTAACCTGGCAAGTTATATCAAAAGATGGCCTGTTTAGTCAGGATTTCAAAATGGTACAATACATACCTAATACTCCTTTAAAAATAATTTAAAAAAATAAATTACTGTATTTAATGATGACACTTTTCAATGTAGCGTCACTACATGTCTTATATTAACTTACGTCGAATGGTGACTATCTGTCTCACTCTAGTTAATATCAAATGGTGACACCAGCTGTCTTACTCTAACTCGTTCATGCGCTGTATCGTTTGTCTCGCTCAAACTTATTGAATTTGATCTTTGATTATTGGCTTTTGCAAGATTTTTTTTAACTCTGAACCGTCATAAGCTGGCCTTTTCCTCGATACCGGCTTGACATCGAGTTACAGGACACCCTGTATATTATATGTATATTTTTCTTAACTTTAGTTATCGCATAAAGTGGGATCACGTATAACGAGAGATGCCTAAGTTAAATATGAAAAAATATTTTTAGCGTTAATTTCAAATGAGGTATTTTCAATAGTGGCACAACAGAATTTTGTTGTTAAGGATTGTTATAAAAAAACTGTAAAAATATTAACAAGTGATTGCAAAAGATTGCTTTAAAATAATTTGTTTAATGGTTCGAAATAGATATTTCAATAAAGTATTTCATTTAAGTTTAAATGTGTCAAATTGCATACAGACAACAGAGTTAGACTTTTAAAAATAAAACATTTTTACCAAACTGTACGGATTATATACATTGACACACTCTTAAGAGTATTCAAGAATAATATTACCCTGCCATATTATATTTATTTTTCCCATTGAATTGAACTTAACAGTCTTTACTAGGTGGACACGTTTTAAAGTGGGCATTTACATTGTAAGGTAAGTGTAAAACAATTATGAATGTTATATTTTCCTAGACACACTTATATTCGCACAAATGCATCAGTATGGTGAGGTGACCAAAGACAACAAAGATTCACTTCAAGAATGACTTGAAACACTTTATATCTTTGCCTTTTGTTTTGAACTTTCGATGACAACAATGGATCTCTAGTTACTGTATTTTTGTATCAACAGGACTTATGTATAATACTACCTTGATCAAAAAGTTTAAGGACTGGCCACAGTGTGGCGCTGTCAGTCACCCAATTGGAATTCTTTTTTTTTCGTTAGGTTACCACATCTATCATTGACACTTCCCTCTAAATTTCAGCATCATAGCTTGACATTTGTAAAAGTTACGCTGTACTGAGTACATCTACCTTTGTGTGTGTTTTCGATTTTTTACAAGTTTGAAAATGGCATCAAGTCTGCATTAAATTTTGTGTGAAAAACGGATTTAACGGTCCGCAGATCTTGGAAATGTTGGAGAAGTGTTTTTCGGTGGCACGAACGCTTCAGAAGTAGTCGTGAGTCGGTCGAGGATGACGAACACAGTGGCAGTCGAAAACCGATGAAAACATCGATAAAATCAAAGAAATGTTGGCCGAAAACCGCAAATTTACCATCAGAGAGCTGACAGAGCACTTGAACATCACTTATGGATCCGCTCAAGACATTTTGGTTAGTGATTTGGGCCTCAGACGTGTCGCTACAAAACTGGTGCCGAAAAACCTCAATTTCATGCAAAAAAAGGACCGCGTTGAAATCGCGAAAAACATGATTTCCATGAGGTTTTGACCAAAAACAACACGACTACTATCCAGCAGCCTTCGAATTCACCTGATCTGGCTCCCTGTGACTTTTTCCTGTTCAACCGACTTAAAAAACTGCTTCGCGAAACACATTACAGCACCCGAGAGGATGTCATGAAAAAATCGAAGACGGCTCTGATGGACATACCGAAAATTGAGTACCAGCGGTGTTTCGAGGATTGGATCAAGCGCTGGTGTAAGTGCGTTGCAGTCGATGGGGAGTACTTTGAAGGGGATCATATCGATTTTGATGAATAAACTTGTATTTTCGATTTTATGAATAAAGTCGTAAAACCTTTTGATCAAGGTAGTATACCATCCCTGTACTAGGAAAATCACAAGTGTTTAAGAGAGCATCTTATCCAAAGTGAAAAACTACATGCAGTTGTAGATCATTTTAGAGATATTATGTGATAAATTGCCTGATACATAGTGATTGTGACATCGTCTTTCAAATATTTCTTCCAAATTTGCGTTTTATTATCACTATGCATACGTTATGCGGCAATGCCGGTCCATCACAAAGTTTATAAGTATAGAGAAAGAATTTACAAATAGAAATTTTGCATAGGCATTATTGCATTCGTCAATTGATACGTATTTTAATTTTTTTTATTTAATATTCTACATAATACGTTGTCTGGAAAGCAGTTTTGTATTTCTCGGACAGATGTATTTAGGACAAAATAATCATTATTAACTTCATTCCAAAAGTGCTGAATATATTAGGGGGACCGAAAAGAAATCAAAATATTTTGACACCTTATTTTAAGTTGAGACACAGTGCAGTGCACATGTATTTTTTGTTGCTTAAGAATTAAGACTGTTGTGAATTTATTGTTTTTATGTTATTTTTTTTACCATTATTTAAATAAACAATGTCGAGAACATTTGCGTCATTGTATGTTTTTGTTTGATCCAAAAATGAAAGGGAAAGAAGTGACGCAGAAAATTAACGAAACGTATGGAGATGTATTGACACTTAATAAGTGTCATACGTGGATAATTTTTTTTTAAATGGTGACAGGAACCTCAAAGATGCTCCTAAAACGGGAAGACCTTTTAAAAAAAGATGATGATGATCTGACGTCTTTAGTGGAGTCTGATCCTCGACAATCCATCTCAGAATGATCAAGCAACTTTAGCTGCCCATGGTCAGCTATACAGGATCACCTTCATCGCATAGGAAAACATAACACACAAGGAATTTGTGTTCCTCATGAATTATCATTAACTGCACTAGAGCAGCGACGTACTATCTGTGCGTCTCTCTTATCCAGGCATGAATCTGAACCATTTTTTCGGTGAAGTGTTACCTGTGACGAAAAATGGGTTCTATACAATAATTATAAATGAAAAAGACAATGGCTTTCACCGTATCAGGTAGGTATTCCTACTCCAAAACCGTCTCTAACGGTAAAAAAGGTACTTCTTTGTGTGTGGTGGGATAGCGCCGGAGTTATTTACTTTGGACTACTGAAACCAGGTGAAACAATTACTGCTGACATATCAGGTCTGTAAATATGACATTGGAATTTTTTTAAAGAAAATACACATTTACTGTCTGAAAATGGTAAAAAATATTTTATTCAAAGTATTGCCCACCGCTAGCTACACATTTTTCCCATCTCTCGCAATTTGTGGATGCCACGCCAAAAAACCTCTTGCTATTTTGAGGCAAACCAATTATCGAGCCATTTTCGTACATTTTTGTAAGAAGTGAAGCGCTGCTCAGCAAGAGTGTATCCCATCGATGCAAATAAGTAGTAATCGGATGGAGTCAAGTCTGGTGAGTAAGCCGCATGCGAAAGTGTTTGCCAACTAAACGCCTCAATCGTTTCATTGACCGGTTTTGCTGTGTGCGATGGTGCATTATCATGAAGCAAAATCACTTTGTGTTGCCTCTTTTGATATTCTGTTTGTTTTTCACGCAATGCTTGGTTCAAATCCATCATTTGTTGTCGGTAGCGTTCAGTATTAACGGTTTCGCCAGGTTTTAGCAGCTCATAATAGATAACACCCTTCTGATCCCACCAAACACAGAGCATTGTCTTCCGTCCATAGCGATTTGGCCTTGCAGTCGATGTCGCTGGTTTGCTTGGAGTTACCCATGATCTTTTACGCTTATGATTCTCGAAATATATCCATTTTTCATCGCCAGACACAATTCAATGGAGAAATGATTTTCTTTTGTACCTGGCAAGCAGAATTTCCCAAGTGGTTTTTCGGTTTTCCTGCTGTCTTTCATTCAGTTCATGTGGAACCCATTTTCCCACCTTCTGAATCTTTCCCATGGCTTTCAAACGTATGGAGATGGCTTTTCATGTCATGTTTAATTGATCCGCGAGTTGTTGTTACATTTGAGCGTCATCATCATTCAACAATGCTTTCAATTCGGCGTCTTCAAACTTTCTTGGTGGTCTTCCACGTACTTCGTTTCTCACGTCAAAATCATCGCCACTTTTGAATTTTTTAAACCACTCAAAGCACTGTGATTTACCAAGAGCATGCTCACCGTAAGCTTCGACAAGCATTTAATGCGATTCTGCAGCAGTTTTCTTCAAATGGTAACAGAAAATCAATGCTGTCGGCGAATTGTAGTTTTCAAGCACAAAAACAGACACATTCAACACTATGAAAATATATGTAGTTGTATTAAACTTGGATTGTTGTGAGTTAAAAGTCTTTGACAAATGTAAACACAAGAAAAAGGTGCCAATAACGCGGCTTGACAGTCACTACATTGACAACTAGAGCCATCTATGAGCAAATTCCGGTTTCATATTTACAGACCTGGTATACTGTCAACAATTAGGCATTATTTTTTAGATTAGTTTGAAAGTTTTTTTTTAAATAAACTTTTTATTTGTAATCGAATGATTTTTTTATTTCTTTTCGGTCCCCCTAATATATTATAACAAAAGATAATGTTTAGCACATTTTTTCAGCAGTAAACAATTACTAAAATTGCTACTGCTGAACTATCAAAAAAACAAGATATGTACAGTGCATGGCAATGATGCAGTAAGGGATGGTGTTAGTCAAACATAGTTGAAAAAATTTCATAATGGCAATACGACACTCGAAGATGGTGTCCACTTTGAAAAGCCGATAAACACTGATCACCACCTTAATCAAAGCTTTGATTGAGAATAACCAGCATTCTACGAAATGGGAGATTGTTGCAATACTAAAAATATCGAACACCACCATCCACGTGCAATTACCTCCAAATATAAAACATTTGCGTTTGAATTCAACCAAAAATACTAAATTAATTTTTGAACAACCCAATAGTGTTATCTGTAAATTCAATATTTTTCATGAATATTGTAAACCTTATAAGTAAAATGTAAACTATTGCTTCATTTGTGGTGTGCCCAAAGGTAGACGATATATATTTTTCAAGCATTGTTAACATTCAATCATAGACAAAAAAAAATTCAAGTATTGTTAACAATCAATCATAGACAAAAAAAATTCAAGCATTGTTAACATTCAATCATAGACAATAATTTCAGATAGTATTGTACATTATACATTGAATTGATTTATATTATTAATAGTGATTTTTTTATCAGAATATATATTTTAATTTTAGACCATTTACAGTAAATAAACTGAATTTGTAGAAATCAGAAAACCTAATAAAAAAAAACAATTATATTCTAGCAAAAGTTATGTAACTTTCATTGTGTAATTTTGACAGAAGAAAAACTGAAGAATTCAATCTGATTCAGATTTTGATACATCTAACTATTGATTTTAAATAATTCTCTGAAATTCAGATGTTTTCTTTAACTGATTTATATGTTAGTACTAAAATTTGACCATTTTTATCTTCTGACGATTTTACCCAATGATAGTTACTTCCTTTTTTTTTACCTGCAACACACCAATATCACATAGTTCATTGCATTTTAATTGTATCCAGAGAAAATAGTTTAAAATGAGATTAAAATTATTTAAAATAGTTTAAAATCATAGCATAATTTGGACAGGATTCATTATTGAAAGGAAAATATTTATGTAAGAATGTCCAATAAGACATGGGCGAATGCCTAGTTTTTGGATTCTGAACACATGACATCTAATTAGCAATACCATGTTTCACATTATTGTGTTTCTTATGCATGTATAAAGGTATTTTGTATAATAAAAAAAGTTATAAGCAAAAAACAAAAATAAAATACAGATACAATTTCATAAATCACAGAAGAGATTAAATTTTTTTATAATTATTATATATGTATTATATATACATATTACAATATCTATTTAGTTATTTATAATCTACCTAATAATTTATTTATTTAAAATTTATAATATACAGATTCTGATAACCATAGACAGTTTTAATAGATTCTGAAAATCATAGACTATTTACACAAATTCTGATCATTTTATACATATTATGATAACCATAGATAATTTTTATACAGATTTTGATAACCGTGGACAATTCACACACAGATTTTTGATAACCGTGGACAATTCATATACAGATTCTTATAACCAAACAAAATTTAAACACTAATATTTTCACAAAATGTATAAATATATAATATTAAAAACAGGTATGCATTGCGCATACAGTATCACCTAATTCAGGCAAGAATTTATTCATGTCTGGCTACGAAGTTTTAACAAACTCCACACAAAGAAATAATTTAAACGGAGCAGAGAAATACTTGCAATATGTCTCAATAAGTATTAATGACAACCCCGTCGTATAATTAGTAGAAAGCTTGTCTTCTAATCGGAGAGTTTCAAGTTTGATTTTTGATGGAATCAAAAAAGTAAGTTCCAGTCTGTCGGATAGTTGTTAGAATAATTGACTTACAACCTGTGCGCCTCAGGTTTGATTTTTTATGAAACACAAAAAAGAGTCCCAGTCCAGTTATTCATAGAAGGTCTTTTAACATCTTTCTGGTGGGGTGCAAGAAATTTCTACGTGGCAACAATTGTGTTGTACACAGCAAAAGTGTTACACAATAAAATTATACAATGACTTCTGTGGGATAGAGGGCTTTAAATGTGATTCCTGATGGAAAGGGTGCCAGTCTAGTTTTTTACATAAGGCATGCTACACATGTTTCTACCTCCTGTTCCAGGCTCTCTTCAAGCGGAATGATCCTGGTTTGTTACAAAAACGGTGCTTAGATCAGTCTGATGCCATGTTACTATAGACCACCCATACCGGAAGTGTGCATGGTTTAATGACTGAAATCAAAAATATTTAAAAAGTGTGAAACATTTTGCATTCTTTGGTTATTAATTAAAAGATTATTTCGCCTGAAGAGAGCCTCGAGATAGAAGTTAGAAACATGTGTAGTGGGGATTAATATACTTAGTGGAATAATCAAGTAATTTATACCAAATCTCTTAAGTTTTCACTTACGGTCTATTTAAAATCTTTATGGTTTGTTGGAATGATTCTTCGGCATAAATAAACCCACTGGATTGTAATATATACAATAAAAATACAATAAATACAAAACAATCATGCGCCTTATATTATGATAGCTTATTTTCTAGCCCGGGGATTAGATTTCTGATGATATCCAAAAAAAGAGTTTCCATTCTGGTTTTTTTCAAACAAGATATTTTAACATTTTTCAGGTTGATTTAAAGAGATTTTTACTTATCAATGTTTTTTTTAACTTTTCATAATCATGATAATTAATTATGCTGGTTACTGCCAGAATTTTTTCAGTTATTTAAATCCATTTTGAAATTGCTCAAATATTTTTTTAGAACAGACATGTCAGATTGCTTAGAACAAGGGAAATAAAAATATCTTAGGGCCTGTCCAGATGAGGCGTTTTTTAGAACAGACATGTCAGATTGTTTAGGACAAGGGAAATAAAGATATCTTAGGGCCTGTCCAGATGAGGCGTTTTTTAGAACAGACATGTCAGATTGTTTAGGACAAGGGAAATAAAGATATCTTAGGGCCTGTCCAGATGAGGCGTTTTACACGCGATTTAAGTAGCGCGTTTCAAATTAATCAAGGTAAATTGATCTAGCTTTGGGGTATTTATGAAATTTACGAACACGTATGTTTCTGTGTAAAGGTGTAAAGATACACGGGCAAAAGGTGGACATGATAAGGTTCGCTGACGATATTGCTATGGTTGCTGAAAGTGAAGAGGAACTACAAGAGGCCTTAACAACTATGGAAAGCATTCTTCAAAATAACTACAGTATGAAGATAAATAAAGACAAAACAAAGCTGCTGACTGTAGGCCGAGCGCAGCACCAGATGAGAATAGTGATGTCGGGTAAACCACTAAAGAACACCAAGGAGTTTGTCTACCTCGGGAGCAAAATAACATGGGACGGTCGGTCCAAGAGCGAGGTCGACAGCCGTATACATCAGGCTAGACTTGCATTTAATAAAAGGTCGAAAATAATAGAATCAAATAATATAGACCTAAAACTGAGAATACTCCTCATCAAGACCTATGTATGGAGTATCTTGATGTACGGCTGCGAGACATGGTGCCTATCCGAAAGAGATAGACGAAGACTAGAGGCTTTTGAGATGTGGTCCTATAGAAGACTATTAGGAATTTCCTGGAGAGACTGCATCACAAATGAAGAGGTTCTCCAACGAATCGAAGGAGGAAGGCACCTGCTCAGGATCCTGTCCGAAAGGCGTGCAAGATGGATCGGTCATATAATACGACAAGAGGGCCTCTTGCATGCCATAATGGAGGGCATGACCGAGGGGACAAACTCTAGGGGACGCCCACGCCGAGAGTACCTGGAGGACCTGTTGGTGGACGTGCGCTGCTCAACATACACAGACTTAAAAAGAGCCGCACAGGACAGGGGGGAATGGAGGAGAAGAGTTCAAATTGCTGCAAACCAGTCTTAGGACTGCAACCACGGAACGGATGTTTCTGTAAAATGTCTTCTTCGTTAGTGCGATTGAGTTAGGAGGAATAAGACATTTTACAGAAAGATACATGTTCGTAAATTTCATAAATACCGCAAAGCTAGATCAATTTATCTTGATTAATTAGAAACGCGCTACTCGAATTGCGCGTAAAACGCCTCATCTGGACAGGGTCTTAAGACTGATAATGTCCACTCTTAAAAAATTACATAAATCAATTTATGTAATACATTATTATGTATATTGTTTATGGTTAAGGCATTAATGCTGTGGAGGTTTAAAGACATTGTCATTTGTTTTATCAAACACTGTTTATGTGGAAATCAAATCATATCAAACACTGTTTGTTGTTTTTGTGGAAAAAGTGGAATAAACAGTGTTTGATAAAACAAATTACATTATTTTGTTATTCCGAGACATTCACCAGGCAGACTGATGTTGATTTGTTGCAGGAGCCACGCATGGGTCTAACTGGTTTTTATAAGCGGAATAACAAAGTTGTATTTGGTTTATTACTTGAGTTCCACAAATTCATAGCCATAAGTTTCGATGAAGTCAGGTAATTTTGAGGGTATATTTCGGCGCATATTCGTTGACGTTATACAAAATATTCCTTCTCCCTAACAGGATTATTATCAGGTAGACATCAAAGGTTGAATAACGATACGAAGGAGCAGCAGCGGAGGTTTGCGCTTGCCTCACAGGGTGAGTTTCAGATGAGGGGCCGGTGAGGCGATGGAGGTGCGGTGCAATGCAAGTCGCAGTGTTCCACCAGGCGTACAAGCTCGTCTGCGCTCGGCCCTCCGCCCAGGGTCTGCTCCAGCTCTGGAAAGACAAAAAAAGAGATATCATTCTTCTGGTCTACCTGATTTGCAAATTCCTAGAGTCTGTTGATATATAGTATTAGAACACTTCAGAAATATTAGTACACTTCTAAAAAGTCTACACTGGGTCAAGTATCGCAAACGGATTGATTTCAAATTTTGTCTCTTTGTATTCAAGTTCCTTAACCCTTCTTTCCCGGTGACATGTAACTAGTACACATTGCTTTTAAAAACTTTAATATCTCTATAAATATAATAAATACTGGGTTCAGATTTTAGGTATTCTTCCGTAATACATTTACGCGTTGAATGAAAAAAATAATATTAATAATAATTAGCACTTATCGGCCACATCAGAGATATTTTGTGAAAATCGGGAATAAATTCACCAATACAATCAAACGTGTGTCAGTGTGTGATGTAGGTATATTCATTCTAAGAAACTGCTATGGGTGAGGAAGCGATGCTATTCACGTCTCACTCTCACTCTACTTCGGTATATGAGAATGTAAGAAATAGAATTGTTTAGTTTCTTCCTTCAAGGTATAACATACATAGTGCTAGTCTTTCCGCCCTGTCAGTAGCTTACAGGCTTTCATGTGAAGTGGTCTTTTCGCACGTTTTGTGAACGTCGGCCGATGGTTTTTCATTTTTTCAGCAATTGGCTATGAATATTCTTATTTTTCCAATTTTAAATAGCTCATTTTTACATGTGTATATAATACACAGCACCGGAACGCGCGGATGGTTTTAGCACAGGAAGGGAAAGGTTAATGAGATGTCTCCATCGTATTTTTCGAATCTCTGTCTGAGAGATGTTCCTCTGGAGAGGTGTAGAACAAGGTGGATTTTCGAATCTCTGTCTGAGAGATGTTCCTCTGGAGAGGTGTAGAACAAGGTGGATTTTCGAATCTCTGTCTGAGAGATGTTCCCCTGGAGAGGTGTAGAACAAGGTGGATTTTCAAATCTCTGTCTAAGAGATGTTCCTCTGGAGAGGTGTAGAACAAGGTGGATTTTATCTTCATTTAACTAATTGATGTTCCAAATCGATCCAATAGGGCGTGGTATTTTTGCCTACCTCTTGATGTTAAAGATATGGGTAGTGTGTGAAGCTTTAGAAACCACTTGAAGAGGAGGTCTTATTAAAATTTATGATTGTATATGAAAACAACACTACACCTAAAGCCGAATGGTTAATTTACAAAGCTTTCTTTGTAGTTCCCTGAGGTTTTCTTTACCAAATATGTTTTTTTGAACATATGCAGATGCAAGGAAATACCTAATTTAATGGCTGCAGCCACTACCTTGCTATACTTACACTCAACTTATATATTTTTATTTGGTAATATTTCTAATCTGTCAACAAAAGTGGGTTCGAGTCGCGAGTTAGAGGCTCCCTTGAAGAATTAGAAATGTTAGATAGAAGGCTGAAGGTGAACGATAATGATTAATTACCCCTGTTAGGATCGGCTGCCTTATCCAGGGCAGTCGTGAGGTCCCACATGTAAGTGGCCCCCGAGTAGTGCCCCGTGAGAAGAAGACGCCGAGGCCGCAGTGGGCCCTCACATTCCATCACCATGAAGCACGACACCATCGAGCCGTCAACTGACTTCAGCACACAAACCCTGAAATCAAATACCAAACATGTTAAACGATTGATCGAATAAATTATGGATTATTTATGGATATAAATTATTTCGGAAGTAAATTATTTATAGTAATTTGAATTTAAAAAAATATTAAGAGCTGGTATTTGGACAGGCGCAGATGGATAGAATTCTCAGAATCTATTGATGGTGGAAAGAGATATTCAACAGCGAGTTGCAATGTGAAACAAATTCAATGAGGCAATAAAAGAGTAAACAATATCAAAATCTGTCGAGAAAAGAATGGTTGAGAGAATTCAATGAAAATTTTAAAGGAGGAAAGATAAGGAGTAAGAGAAATAGAAGGAACTGTATAAGATGTATGGATATGGAAGAGGCGAAGGAAGTATTGTATGTATTGATAGGAAATATCGGCACTGTTCTCTCTGTCCTACCTCAACATGAAAATGGTGTAATGGTGTATGTATCAATAGACCAAGAGTTCCCAAAGTGGTCGATATCGACCCCCTGGGGTCGATTTGAGTTTTCTAGGGGTCGATAGTTTCAATAAAAAAGTTGGGGGTCGACGACAGCAAAAATAGACCCCGTTATTTGTTTCTTACTTCAAAATATCTATGATTCCAATAGGTACCTAATTAAGAATATTTGTCAATATTTGTCTAGTACCCGGCAGTAAGTAATACATATTGAGCTTAAGAAAGAGACTGTCGGCCATAATCAGCTAACTTCGGCTTTGTAGAGCGTCGTCTCTGTCATTCATGCACGTGTTCCATCGCGATTTGTCAGTCATTATGGCCGTCGTCGTGTCTAGTTGGGATTTTACTCGGAGTGTCGGTCCGATTTATGGACACCTTACTCCTTCATCGGATGTATTGAACGGACTTGTTTGATTGATATTTGGGTGGTGGTGTGGAAAGTTTTTATTATTGAATTGAATTAGAGAGGAAGGATAGAAGTTGATACATATATTAAGGTTACAAATACATATATCGGGTACATATTAATATACTTATATTTATGTGTCACGAGCGTTCATAAATAATTATACAGAAAAGAAAGGATAGAGATATATACGTAGATATATATGTATTAAAATAAAATATATTACGAAGATAGATGGGGGGGGGGAGGGAGAGAACGCTGTGACTTTAAAATAAATAGTAAATAGATAAATATGGGAGTAAAATAAACTACGTGTTATATATGCGCTCTAGGCACAATTCGGCGCCTACCGTTGCGAATAGGCGGTCGGGGGGTAGTGCGAAGAATCTGCTTCGGCCTGGGGTGAATGATATTCGCGTTCGCGTCGTAGTCCGACAGTGAACTGATTAGGGGGTTTGGGTGGCTCGGGAGAGAACTGTAGAACCTCTCGGCCAGAGAGATCGCGTATTCTCGGATGGTCGTCATCTGGGGACGTATGATGGCCTTGTATAAGTTTAACTTGATACGAGGGGACATCCTACTGTGTCTGCCCAAGAGTGATGTGAGGGCTTTCAGAGTGCCGTACGCCCTCCCGGCTATGTTGGTGGTGTGCTTTTTCCAGGACAGCTTCGCGTCGAGGGTGACGCCGAGGTATTTCACCTCGTCGCACCACGGAACGCTCTGGCCGAAAAGTTTGAGTGGTCGGATGGAGTCGGGGCATCTTCGAGAAAAACGGACTGCTGCGCTCTTGGAAGGGCGTAGCTCATTCATATATAGTAAATGTTCTGTCGCAATTTGTCAGTCATCATGGCCGTCGTCGTGTGACAGAGACGACGCTCTACAAAGCCGAAGTTAGCCAATTATGGCCGACAGTTTCTTTCTTAAGCCCGATGTGTATTACTCTCCGCCGGGTAGTGTACTTATTTTGAATTTACATATTTATTTCATAAATGTCAAAAATTAAAAAAAAACTGCGCGTATTATTTTGCTTTAATTTTCGTCAGCGCAAATTTCAATATTAAATGTTGCACAAGATAATGCAATGCATAATCCGTAGCCCTTTTATCTTTTTCAATCCTTAATTACAAGTGATTAAAATGAAAAGTTTGATATCTAGTGAAATATTTAACATCGAGTACTGTACAAACTTATTAATTTGAGTAAGTAAAGTAAATGACTAGGGGGTCGACGGTTTTAAAAGTTTTCGGTAAAGGGGGCTGCGGCCGAAACATGTTCTTGGTATAGACAATAATTTACAATTGAAATAGAAAATAATCAATCCTTTAACTTCTTAGATCTGACCCATCTTTTGAATCTCAACAAATATAGTGACTTTGTTATTTTATTGGGTATTCAAATTAGTTGGGTCTGTTTTTTTGTGTTCAAACATGCATTTATTTCTGAAGCCAAATCGTGCTGCATCCTTCGGAACAACCAGTAATCAGAAGGAGCAACGTCCGACGAATACGGCGGGTGCGGTAAAACATCCCATTTGAGCGTTTCCAAATATTTTTTTACGACTTTTGCGACATGAGGCCGAGCGTTGTCATGAAGAAGAATAACTTTATCATGTCTTTGCTCATATTCCAGCCGTGTTTCTCGCAATGCACGGCTCAAACAAATTAATTGTAGCCAATACCGATCGCCCGTAATGGAATCGCCAGGTTTCAGCACCTTATAGTAAACAACATCCCTTTGGTCCCACCAGATACAGAGCATGATCTTCGAACCATGTATGTTCTGTTTTGGTGTTGATGTTGAGGTCGATGGCAACGATTGACCGGGCTTAGCGTAGTATTTTTTCTTCTTGGGGTTGTCGTAGAATATCCACTTCTCATCTCCAGTTATAATCCGATACAAAAAACCTTTTCTTTGTTGCCTTTGAATCAGCTGCTCGCAAGTGAAAAATCGCCTTTCAACGTCTCTCGGTTTCAGTTCATGAGGCACCCTATTTCCTTGTTTTTGAATCATTCCCATGGCTCTCAATCGTACGGAAACGGCTTGTTGAGTCCCTCCCAATGATTCTGCAAGCTCCTCTTGCGTTTGACTCTGATCTTCTTCGAGTAATGCCTCTAATTCTTTGTCCTCGAATTTTTTTGGCTGTCCAGAGCGAGGCTTGTCTTCGACACTGAAATCTCCATCCTTGAAACGTCGAAACCATTCCCTACATGATTTATCAGTTGGAGCAGCGCCACCATAAACTTCGACAAGCATTCGATGGGCTTCAGCTGCACTTTTCTTCCAATTAAAGCAGAAAATTAAAAACTCCCGCAAATGCTGCTTGGTTAACACAAAATTCGACATTTTTCAACACAGTACAAAACAAGGTTTTTGCATGAAACTCAAAGCGATATAAACTGAATATTATTGGCAGATGTCTAACCTCTCTGAAACCGCCAAAATCGGCTGTCACTATGAACCATTCATAACAGCCAGAGCCATCTTTTGGAAACGGACCGATCTAATTTGTACTCCTAATACCAATGACATTAATCCCTACTACATGTGTTTCTACTTCTTATACCTAGGTTCTCTTCAGGCAGAATGATGTATGGAATGTTCACATGGCAAAACCGTCCAAAAGGGTGGAAAGCAGGAAAAAATAGAAACATACCGTTTGCCATTGGAAGCCAGTCGGACATAGAGTGTATCAGTTTCAGGCACAACTTTTTGGATGAATATTTGCTCCTCGTCCTGCTCTCCGTAAGGTCCTGGAAAGTGACATATACACATTTATATCATTAATAAAACAGTAACACAGTTTTTCAATTGACTTTTAAAAATTAAACAAGAAAATATTTGTTTTGCCAAAACAACTAACTCCAATTATTAAAACAACAGCTGAGATGGTACGGGCACCACCAGACCATACTGTAAATCAAGCAATGTCTGTGGATCTTCCTCGACAGCCGTCCAGAGGAAGACCAAAGAACTCCTGGATGACTCAATGCTCCAAAATCCTGCAGAGAAACGGCCTAGATGAAAGCGACACCCAGAACCGAAGAACATATGGTACAGCCTGAGAACGAGAAGAGCCGACCTCAACAGCCTACCTAGGCAATGAGTTGGGACAGTGCCAGGAAGAAGAAGAACTAACTCCAATTATTAACCTCTAAGCGAGTGAGATTTTGAAAGTAAAATAAAAAATAGATTTAGTAAGTAATATAAATAACGTAATTGCGGCCGCCATATACAAAATAATAGAATAGATAAAAACATTTGAGCCATGTCCGTTTTATGGATAAATTTATGTGTTCAGAAATAAAAACATTGGACGTACCGTCTACGTCCATACTCTCTTGAGGTAAAAATTCACTCACCGTACGCCGTACTCGTTTAGAAATTAAGAAAGTTCAAAATACTTTCTTTAACCTTTCCTTCCCTGTGTTGGGTATCTTCTACACGTTGCTTCTAATAACCATCAATATCTCTATAAATATTATAAATACAAGGTTAAGATTTTAGGTATTCCTCCATAATATATTTACGCATTGATTTAAAAAATAATATTAATAATAATCAGAATTTATCGACTACATCGTAAGTATTTCGTGAATATCGGAAACAAATTCGCATTTAAACGCTGTGAGTGCCTCGATCTTGGGTCTTGACGATAGGTGAAGAGTATGCGGGAAGCGCGACACTATATTCGCATCTCACTTTTGCATACTTCACTGCATAGCGAGGAGCTCAATTGTCTCAACCTCGCAAGAGTAAGCCACGCCCGAGTTAGCCACCAACCCTGCCGCGCCGCAGTAGCTGTTGAGCTGGCAACGAGACTAGATCTACGCCCGTTCCGTGAGCGTTGCCAGATGGTTTTTTAATGTTTTCAGCAAATAAATCTCAATTATTATAATTTTTAACTTCAATTATAATTAATTAAGGGGATTATCTATGAATGTTCTTATTTTTCCGATTTAAAATTGCTAATTTTTGATCGCGTACTCACTACCCAACAACGGAGCAGGCGTTTCAATTTTATCACCGTAAGGGAAGGGTTAAAAGGGTTAATCTCATAAAATGTGTTATTTTTCTTTCGCTCCCTGATATTTCACTACGACCTCCCTGGGGTCACGATACGCAAGATGAAAAACTATGGTATACAAAATAAATGATGAAAATATTCTTACCGCAGTCACTAGAAGATGTGACATTAGGATCACTAGTCTCCAAGGATAGGACCTTGAAGGAGGCTTCAGGTGTGGTCCCTGGCTGAGTGGAAATCATTCCCCTGAACCTGGTCACCTTCCATGACCTAACGTGGTTGTATTCGCTGCATACCGACACCAGGTATTTCTCTGACAATGATACCTAAGAACGTCAGAATATATCTTAGTACATATATGATACTTCAGTACACCCTGTGTTTCTGATGGAGCCTACAGGGTGGTGAAGATGATTCATGCATTAATTTATATAGTGCCCCTGAACATATCCCAATTGGTGATGTGAATATATTGAAGAATATGACCGGGAGACAACATTGTACATAGCCCCATTAATAGAGCCTTCGAGTTTAAAATAGGTCTGGAGCTTCTTGTGTAGGAAATACTCGTTGACGTTGCTGGGCCTCGAAGTCGAGGATTCCCTCGCCATTTCAACGTCAATCTCGCACCAGAATATATCCTGCAGTCTTGTACTCTTGAAGGAATTCGAAAGCCAATCAATCAATTCCCTTTGTATCGGACGTATGCGTCACTCTTAATATATGTAAATTCTTATTGTATTTTGAGATCTGTATGTGTATAGATCAGGGGTCGGCAACCTATGAACCGCGGGTCACCGAGTGACCCATTTACTAATTTCAAGTGACCCACTTTAGTTCCGAAAAAAAGTATAATACATAAAAATAAATTATAAAACATAAACATGAAACGAATATTTTACGAAAAAAAAAAAATTGAAAATAGATACTTTGTTTTTGCGCGCAAGTCAATTTCGTCCCTTACGTCTCCACCCTAACGACATGCGCCGCGCGCTGCAGAGTAATATTGTAATTATTTTCTTAATAAAATGTATCTTATTATTCACTAAAAGACTGTTTTAAAATGAAAATATCACTGATCCAAACGTCCCTTTAATATTCACATTGTGGATGATTTTGACCCGCAGCCAAAAAAGTTTTCCGACCCTTGGTATAGATTCTTGTCTGTAAATTTGATCTTGTTTGATATATTCTTGGTTTCTATGATAAATTTATGTTTGTTTGGGTTATCATATTCAATGGAAATGTGGACTTATGGACGGGCGTAGTGACTAGATCTCTGACCAGTCGGTTTAAGCATTGCGCAAAACTCCCGAAAGTTTTTGTATTTCGTGGGGTGTGAGCGCTTGCGATGAGCGACTGACCGTTCATAAGAAGGGTCATTTTCATTTTTAAAAATATATTCTCAGTACACTCTACCTCCTGTGTTTTACTTGAGACCTGCTATACTTGCCTAAGAGGAATCTCTTCACC
This sequence comes from Odontocerum albicorne, assembly GCA_949825065.1. Lineage (NCBI taxonomy): Eukaryota > Metazoa > Arthropoda > Insecta > Trichoptera > Odontoceridae > Odontocerum > Odontocerum albicorne. The sequence continues at coordinate 40,073,749 of OX463855.1, forward strand.
ATCGCTACCTTCTCTCATCGATCTACGCCTTTTGGAATTGACCTGAATTCTCCGAGCACTGCGCAGCAACCATCGCGCCTGTTTACAGTTCTTTGTACTGTGGTGCCACCGTACACCCTTAGCACAGTCAATAATCCAATTCACTATTTTGAAAAGAGCGAATTGCGTAATAAGAAGTCCAGATACTGGAGCTGTATTCCAGTTTACTTCTTACCAAAGTGCAATAGAGAATCTTAGCTATGTGTACTCCCTTGAATTTCTTCGAGTGTCTCATTAATAGCATGATCAGATTTAACTGTCGTGTATGAAAGGGTGACAAAACTCACCTTGGTGACAGGACTCTGATGTACGGTAAAAGTCTGGAACAACTGAGGGCCCTGTCCTACGGTCTCTGGGTGTTGCACTATCACACGCACCGAGCCTCCTCTTGTGCCGTACGCTATCTCGATCCAGTTCCCGCATAGACCTGTAGAAGTGAATTAATAGAGAAGTTAGATAACATCTTTTGGTCCCGGTTGTAGATATTTTTTTTGACTTTCATTGGTATATGACATAATGATAGGACCACTTCTGAATTATTTATCAGTGAAGTGTTCTTTTCTGATCAATGAAACCCAATTGAGATATCAAATTGAATAGAATAATAGAATAAAGGGTTGCTGACTAGTTTTTTGAAATTGTACAATAAATTACTTGTTGTTCCACTAATTACATTAATCCCCGTAGTAAATTACTTCATTATTCACTAATTGCATTAATCCCAGTAATAAATTACTTTGTTATTCCACTAATTTCATTAACCCCCGTAATAAATTACTTTGTTATCCAAGTAATTTCATTAATCCCCGTTATAAATTACTTTGTTATCTCACTAATTTCATTAACCCCCGTAATAAATTACTTTGTTATCCAAGTAATTTCATTAATCCCCGTAATAAATTACTTTGTTATCCCACTAATTTCATTAGTCCCCGTTATAAATTACTTTGTTATCCCACTAATTTCCTTAATCCCCGTTATAAATTACTTTGTTATCCCACTAATTTAATTAATCCCCGTAATAAATTACTTTGTTATCCCACTAATTTCATTAATCCCCGTTATAAATTACTTTGCTATCCCACTAATTTCAATAACCCCCGTAATAAATTACTTTGTTATCCAAGTAATTTCATTAATCCCCGTAATAAATTACTTTGTTATCCCACTAATTTCATAAATCCCCGTAATAAATTACTTTGTTATCCAAGTAATTTCATTAATCCCCGTAATAAATTACTTTGTTATCCCACTAATTTCATTAATCCCCGTTATAAATTACTTTGTTATCCCACTAATTTCATTAGTCCCCGTTATAAATTACTTTGTTATCCCACTAATTTCCTTAATCCCCGTTATAAATTACTTTGTTATCCCACTAATTTAATTAATCCCCGTAATAAATTACTTTGTTATCCCACTAATTTCATTAATCCCCGTTATAAATTACTTTGCTATCCCACTAATTTCAATAACCCCCGTAATAAATTACTTTGTTATCCAAGTAATTTCATTAATCCCCGTAATAAATTACTTTGTTATCCCACTAATTTCATTAATCCCCGTAATAAATTACTTTGTTATCCAAGTAATTTCATTAATCCCCGTAATAAATTACTTTGTTATCCCACTAATTTCATTAATCCCCGTTATAAATTACTTTGTTATCCCACTAATTTCATTAATCCCCGTAATAAATTACTTTGTTATCCAAGTAATTTCATTAATCCCCGTAATAAATTACTTTGTTATCCCACTAATTTCATTAGTCCCCGTTATAAATTACTTTCTTATCCCACCAATTTCATTAATCCCCATAATAAATTACTTTGTTATCCCACTAATAAATTACTTTGTTATCCCACTAATTTCATTAATCCCCGTAATAAATTACATTCTTATCCCACTAATTTCATTAATCCCCGTTATAAATTACTTTGTTGTCCCACTAATTTCATTAACCCCCGTCATAAATTACTTTGTTATCCAAGTAATTTCATTAATCCCCTTAGTAAATTACTTTATTATTCACCAATTATATTAATCCCCGTAATAAATTACTGTGTTATTCCACTAATTACACGTATTTCTACTTCCTATCCGCCTGAAGAGAACCATGTGACCAAACCATTACAGAATGTAAAAAATTTCTTAGTAAACACATCAGACTTAAGTTCACATTCATCCCTTATCACTTCATTCCGTATTCTATCATACATTGTCACACGATGTATTCTTCTAAGTACAGTACCCGGCGGTAAGTAATACACATCAAGCTTAAGAAAGAGACTGTCAGCCATAATCGGCTAACTTCGGCTTTGTAGAGCATCATCTCTGTCACACGATGACGGTCATAATGACTGACAAATCGCGACGGAACACATGTATGAATGACAGAGACGACGCTCTACAAAGCCGAAGTTAGCCGATTATGGCCGACAGTCTCTTTCTTAAGCCCGATGTGTATTACTCTCCGCCGGGTACTGTACACGCATTTCTCCTGCATTCATTCAGTTCCTTTCAGTCTTTTTCCACGACCACTATTGACTCCATAAATCAAAGTTAGAACTATACTGTTGTGGAATATTATCTTAATTGATTTATATACTACCTTGATCAAAAAGTTTTAGGACTTTATTCATAAAATCGAAAATACAAGTTTATTCATCAAAATCGATATGGTTCCCTTCAAAGTACTCCCCATCGACTGCAACGCACTTACGCCAGCGCTTGTTCCAATCCTCGAAACACTGCTGGTACTCAATTTTCGGTATGTCCATCAGAGTCTTCTTCGATTTTTTCATGACATCCTCTTGGAACACGTTCCGCGAAGCGGTTTTTTAAGTAGGTTGAACAGGAAAAAGTCGCAGGGAGCCAGATCAGGTGAATTCGAAGGCTGCTGGATAGTAGTCGGTCAAAAACTCATGGAAATCATGTCTTTCGCGATTTCAACGCGGTCCTTTTTTTGCATGAAATTGAGGTGTTTCGGCACCAGTTTTGTAGCGAAATCACTAACCAAAATGTCTTGAGCGGATCCATAAGCGATGTTCAAGTCCTCTGCCAGCTCTCTGATGGTCAATTTGCGGTTTTCGGCCAACATTTCTTTGATTTTATCGATGTTTTCATCGGTTTTTGACTGCCACTGCGTTCGTCATCCTCGACCGAGTCACGACCACTTCTGAAGCGTTCGTGCCACCGAAAAACACTTCTCCAACATTTCCAAGGTTTGCGGACCGTTAAATCCGTTTTTCACACAAAATTTAATTCAAACTCGTTGATGCACAGTTGATGCCATTTTCAAACTTGTAAAAAATCGAAAACACGCACAAAGGTAGATGTACTCAGTACAGCGTAACTTTACAAATGTCAAGCTATGATGCTGAAATTTGGAGGGAAGTGTCAATGATAGATGTGGTAACCTAACAAAATAAATAGAATTCCAATCGGGTGACTGACAGCGCCACACGGTGGCCAGTCCTAAAACCTTTTGATCAAGGTAGTATGTTTTAGTGCCCAATTGACAGTGTTCCTATCGTTACACGCCATTTGATTTCCATCATAACTTTTTCATAATTTGAGAAAATACTACCTAAATATCAGAATTCCTAAATTTGTTCTAATCTTTCATTTATATCATAACATTTTTAAACTCTTGACTGGATTTTTTAGTTCTCCTGAAAAATTAGTAAGATTGACTTATGTTCTTGTTAATCGGAGGTGTCGATATTGATAGTGTTTCAAGGTAATGTTATGGATAACACATTTAAACCTACTGGTCTTTGGTGTGAGGTATACTGAGATGGCGGTGATAGGCTCTCGATTGGGGTCTCTGTACAATTGTGTCACCAACAGATCATTGTCTTTCATCCGTAGCGGGAATTTCTGCATATCTGAAAGCAAAAAGTTATTTTCATTTTTACATTGTTCTCTGTTCAGGAGTGACAAAGGCAGGGAAAAGCTTACGTCCTGCAGTGGAAGAATCCAGGCTGTTGACATTAACCCTTCCCTTCCTGTGCTAAAAAAACCCGCGCGTTCCGGTGCTGTGTATTCAATACACATCAATACACATGTAAAAATGAGCTATTTAAAATAAGAATATTCATAGCCAATCGGTTTCCCTTCCTGTGCTAAAATAATCCTTTCGTTCCGGTGCTGTGTATTCAACACACATGTAAAAATGACCGATTTTAAATCGGAAAAATAACAATATTCATAGACAATCGCTTTGATTAATTAAATTTGAAGTCAAAAGTGATAATAATTGAAATTTAATTGCTGCAAACATCGGCCGACGTTCACAAAACGGGCAAAGCGACCACCTCAAACGAAAGCCCGCGAGCTACTGAAGCGAGAGAACTGAGATTCTATTTCTTGCGTTCCCATATACCGAAGTAGAGTGAGAGTGAGACGTGAATAGCGTCACTTCCTCACCCATAGCATTTTTTTAGAACGAATATACCTACGTCACACACTGGCACACGTTTGATTGTATTGGTGAATTTATTCCCGATTTTCACAAAATATCTCTGATGTGGCCGATAAGTGCTAATTATTATTAATATTATTTTTTCACTCAATGCGTAAATGTATTACGGAAGAATACCTAAAATCTGAACCCAGTATTTATTATATTTATAGACATATTAAAGTTTTTAGAAGCAATGTGTACTAGTTACACAACACAGGGAAGAAAGGGTTAAAAGACGATTGTTCTCCTATTTGTGTGTGGAGGCTCATCGGACTAACTTTCTTATCCAAAGGAGGTTGTAGTTCCCTTTCAGTTATAGGCAGTATACATATTGGCTTTGAAATTTTCAAGAATATTAATTAAATTAACATGTTGATTAAAAACTTACGAAAACTTGTCGAAATGTTTCCTTGTTTGACTAATATATACTTCCCTGCAGCTATATAGAACTCGGTAGACATCAGGTTTTTTGAAGAGGTGTTGTTTTATTTATTACGAGATTGAAAACAAGCATTTTATCAACTATGACAAAAGAAAAGATAAGAATGTCTCACCAATATAGTTGATGGCTCCGTTGACAGTCCCGAGCAGTAGGAAAGAACCGGCCGTATCAAAGGATGTGAGTGGCGCAATGTCTTGCACCTGCCAGTGCTGCGAAGACGTGTGCCACACACCGGCCTTGCCTCCTGCAGCTGCAACATTGCTCGTGCTACCAGCCCCGTTCCTTCCGCAGGCCCCAGTACCACCGCTGCTCGACAGCGCCACCAACTGTGGACCGATGAATAGCAGATGCTCCACTCGCACTCCAAGGTTAAACGTACCTGTTTTAATATATGTACACAAAATTAATGACATGTATTTTGGATTTTAAATTCATTATACAGATGATCCTATAATTTCATATTGTATAACATTTTTTATGTATTGGGTGTTAACATAAGTTGTGTCCGTTTTTTTCCAAATGAAGAGAACAAGAGGACACAACAAAAAAAATGACAACAAATTAGTCAATAATGTATTCTCCTTCATTATTAACAACTTCTTGCCAACGTTCAACAAGTTTTTCAATGCCTATGCGATAAAAACCATCCGGTCTTGACTCGAGAAATTCGTCCAACCATGTTCGCAATTCGACGTCATTATTGAACGAAACGCCGCGCAAATTGTTGAAAGCGACCGGAAAAGGTGCAAATTCGGTCTGAGGTCTGGAGAATATGGAGGGTGCGGCAGAAATTCACATAACGGTACAATTTTTCATCACCAGTAATGATGCGGTAAAGGAACCTTTGCTTGTGGCCATGCGTAGCTCGATGACGCCTGAGCAAACCAGCAGAAATTGTCGAACGTTGATTTTTGTTGTTTTCACTCAAAACATGTGGAACCCAAGCGCCGAACTTCTGGACTCTTCGCATTGATTTAAGATGGCGGTATACAGTCATGTGACTACAATTCATCTGCTCAGCTAATTCTATGGTGCTTTGAAGGGGATCTTCATGAATAATATGATTTAAGCGGTCCTCATCGAAGTCCACTGGTCGTCCGGAACGCTCCAAGTCTTTCAGGTCGAAAAAACCGTCATTGAAACGTAAAAATCATCGACAAGTTGTCCTTTCATTCATAGCATCTTCACTGTACACTTCACAAATATCGCGAGCAGCTTTGGCAGCTTTATTCCCTCGATTGAACGCGAACAGAAGGTGTCGAAAATGCTCACTTTCGTCTACTTGACATTCCATTTTGAAGGCTTGTAATCAAATAACATAATATATGTAACGTAAAAGCAAACACAATATCTTGTAGAGCAGAAAATTTTCTTTCGAGTGACGTTACCATTTTGTAACCTTTACCATCTTGTTTTACTTTTGGTGCTCATTATTAAATTTGGAAAAAAACAGACACAACTTATGTTAACACCTAATATTATTTGTCATATTTATAGTGTTGTATTACATTTGGGATATACTAAAAGAGACCGTAAACTAAACGTCTGGATTCGCAACAAAACAAAGATAGAAGACGTTATAAAGGTGTGCAAAAGAATGAAGTGGCAATGGACAGGACACGTAGCCAGAATGTCAGACTCCCGATGGACATCCGAAATAATCCGATGGTACCCAAGAGGCATAAAGAGGCCCAGAAAAAGACTGAAGGTACGATGAATGGATGAAATCAGGAAGCATGTGCAGCATCACATGGGACTAAAGAGCAAAAAACCAAATTATTTGGAGTCAAATTGGGGAGACCTTCATCCAGCAGTGGATCGACCTAGGTTAACAATGATGATTATATTTTTGATGTATACAATCTAACCTGGCAATCTCTTACAACCAACCATTAAGGTATTAAGTAAGCTTTAAATTTTTATTTCTTTTGTACGATATTGCCTATGGCGCCATTAATTGAGCCTTCAGGTTGAAAACTACTGGAGTAGACCTGGATTTCACTGCTTATTGTTACATTTTTTAGTAGCATTACCGCACATGAAAAGAACAACATTCACACACGTACCAGCCGGATGCGTGTATAATTTATTACCTAACAAACTCTTTTACCATACTGGGAACATTTTTTTAGTACAATCTAGTAAAAAGCGATGAAACTGCTGCAGGCTTTATCAGAAACTTTGAAAAGGTGAAAATCGCTTTGGATTCTGAAGGGGATTGAGGTGGAACTATAGGAGGGTAATTATTTCTTTATATTTACCATAAGATTGAATAATTACCTAATAAAGTTTGTATATTTTACAAAGTGTTGCTCTTTAGAAAAAATTGGAAATAAATTTATCAAATCAATTGTGGAAGGTTCAAAAATATTTGGTAGTCATAGATTTAAAGGAATTGAATTCTATACAGTATAGTTAAGAAATTTGTTTACCGACAATAGTCCTTCTGGAAGGGTCTATCTGAGATGCAATAGTCCAGAGCTTGATGAGGGAACCACATGCAATACCCAGCATCACATCTCCACTGCCTGCCTTGGCGTTGAGAGCGATCTTTTCGATAGGGGTATCTTGGGCGGGAGTTTGAAACACAACACACCACCCATAGATATCTGTTAACCTGAAATATTTTGAGAAAATTAATAATCACTCTTCATAGATTATACTCTAATAAAAGGACAATTTTTATAGCGCTGTTTAGAGAGCAAACTCTCCTCGAGGGTGCTCTATCTTGGGATTCAAACCTATTTATTTATTTAACACTTTTATTGCAAATACAATCTGGCGGGCTTATTGCCAGGCGGCAATCTCTTCCAACCAATCAGACAAAAGTAAATGAAGCAAGTTACATGGTTGCATAAATCATTCAAATGACTATACATCCCCATGAAATCCATAAACACATACGTGAGCATATGCCCACGAACCCCACAAAGACGGACAGTCACCCGAACATTCTTTTTCATATAAAGTGAGATATCATCAATCAAAACAAAACGAGGGATGGTGGAGAGGTAGCGAATAGAAAAATCGAGAATGAAACATGTAATTTTACTGACTAGAAATTAAGAGTTTTTTCAGTCGCTTCTTAAAGCATGCCAAAAACGGAGCGAGTCTTATATTGGTTTGTAATTGATTCCAGAGTCTCACTGCATGGACAGTAAAGGATAATGTAACTACGGACGAGAAACTTATTATTATTGACAGATTAAAATATTACAAAATAAATATACGAGGCGTATCCAGAAAGTAAGTGTACTGAGGCTCTCACGACCGGATGGATTTTATTTTCGACATGTTGGCTACACTTCCGTGTAGCCTGACCCTTCCCCTCCGCAACGAGACCGGTTCGAGGTCAGTACGTTGAGAAGTGTCGACGCGACAACACGTTTCGTGGAAAATGTCAAACCAATCTCCCGCCAAGTGCGAAATTTTGTAAAAAGGCAAGAGTTTTTGAGGCGCTGCAAACTCCATGGAGATGAATTTCTCCGCTCCATCGTTACTGGAGATGAAACTTGGGTTGCACATTACACCCCTGAAACCAAAAGGCAGTCTCAACAGTGGCGTCACACCTCTTCACCCTCCGCCAAAAAGTTCAAAACCACAATTTCAGCCAAGAAAATCATGGCATCCGTGTTTTGGGACTGTCAAGGCATAATTTTAATTGAATATATGCCTCAAGGGGAGACCATCGACTCTGCAAGATACTGTGAGACCCTAAAAAAATTGCGGAGGGCGATTCAGAACAAGAGGAGAGGCATGCTGACAAAGGGAGTCTGCCTGCTGCACAACAATGCAAGACCACACACGGCCAACGTCACGAAGGAACTGCTCGCCTCGTTTAAATGGGATGTCCTGAACCATCCCGCGCATTCCCATGACCTAGCACCTTCAGATTACTATCTCTTTACCTCCCTGAAGCTGCACATGGGTGGAAAAAGGTTTTCAACCGACGAGGAGGTAAAGGAGGAGGTGGAAAAATGGACGGAGGGGTTGGCGGGAAACTACTTCGAGGAAGGCATCGAAAAGTTGATACCCCGCTTCACCACCTGCATTGAGAGGAATGGCGACTATGTCGAAAAATAGCTTACATATGTACTACGGTAACCACGTAATTTTTTTGTTTAAATAAAAAAAATTGTAACCTACAAAAATTCAGTACACTTACTTTCTGGATATGCCTCGTATATAAGTTGAGAGTAAGGATAGGAAGGTGATGGAATGTGTTACAATCACATGTCATAAGACCTACAGATAATTTCTATGTAGTTTATCTTGCTAAATATGTTTTGATACACATGTAGACGTGGGAGGGCCTCTAAAGAAAAAAAAGTGGAACAACTGTTTCATGTCATGGAGATGCATATGCTACGGTGGTCACTGGGCGTCACTAGATTGGATAGGATCCGAAATGAACTAATTCGCAGAACAATTAAAATAGCGACAAGAACAAATAAAGTCCGGGAAGCACGACTACACTGATATGAGCATGTGCAATGGCGGGATGAATGGTTTACGCTAAAGACAGCCATGAATTGGGAACGACCAAATAGATGCAGAGAGAGACCCAAGAAGAGCCTTGGAGGAAGACATGATGAGACTCGGACTTTCTCCGAGTGATTGGGGAGATCGAGGAAAAAGGTCCACGCAGCTGACCCCAAATGGATGGCATAAGACAAGAGAAAAGAAGACACATGTAGATGCCGGGAAGTATCCAAAGCAATGTCTGCAGTTGCTACTTTCCTATCTTCACACTCAACAAAATATAATACTTAATTTTGATTTCTTTTTTACCATTAGCTTTTTTATTAATCTCAATAATATTATGTACTGAATAAGTTTTAATTTTCAACATCAACTTCAGAGTTCAATTTATTTTCAAAGTTAAATTTGAATATATACATGTCAAGCATCTTTGAGGTAAGATCAATAATAAATGATGCTATAGATATATGATTCATTTATTTTTATCATCAAAATCATTAGATTCAGAAAGATTAGTGTGATAACACCATTCATGCTGTTATAGGGGATAAAATAATTCCTAATCCAGCGTAATCTACTCTAAAGATCTAAATTTTTTATAATTTTTGAGAATGATGTCGTAGTAAAGAACTGCTCTAATGGACTATTTCTCTATATAGCGACACAAACTGCTCAAACGGACTATTTCTCTAACAGCAACACAAACTGCTTAAATGGACTATTTCTCTAATAACGGCATAAAAGGATTATTTCTTTAATAGCGACACAAACTGCTTAAACGGACTATTTCTCTAATAGTGACACAAACTGCTTAAATGGACTATTTCTCTAATAACGCCACAAAAGGATTATTTCTTTAATAGCGACACAAACTGCTTAAACGGACTATTTCTCTAATAGTGACACAAACTGCTTAAATGGACTATTTCTCTAATAACGGCATAAAAGGATTATTTCTTTAATAGCGACACAAACTGCTTAAACGGACTATTTCTCTAATAGTGACACAAACTGCTTAAATGGACTATTTCTCTAATAACGCCACAAAAGGATTATTTCTTTAATAGCGACACAAACTGCTTAAACGGACTATTTCTCTAATAGTGACACAAACTGCTTAAATGGACTATTTCTCTAATAACGCCACAAAAGGATTATTTCTTTAATAGCGACACAAACTGCTTAAACGGACTATTTCTCTAATAGTGACACAAACTGCTTAAATGGACTATTTTTCTAATAGCGCCACAAAAGGATTATTTCTTTAATAGCGACACAAACTGCTTAAACGGACAATTTCTCTAACAGTGACACAAACTGCTTAAATTGACTATTTCTCTAATAGCGCCACAAAAGGATTATTTCTTTAATAGCGACACAAACTGCTTAAACGGACTATTTCTCTAACAGTGACACAAACTGCTTAAATTGACTATTTCTCTAATAGCGGCACAAAAGGATTATTTCTTTAATAGCGACACAAACTGCTTAAACGGACTATTTCTCTAATAGTGACACAAACTGCTTAAATTGACTATTTCTCTAATAGCGGCACAAAAGGATTATTTCTTTAATAGCGACACAAACTGCTTAAACGGACTATTTCTCTAATAGTGACACAAACTACTTAAATGGACTATTTCTCTAATAGCAACACACCAGAGTGTGCAAAAGACAGCAGCGATAACAGACTTAAGGTCCGATGTCACAGGAAAAGGAAAACTACTCATGTCAATGTATTGGGTGTTAACATAAGTTGTGTCTGTTTTTTTTTCAATTTAAAAATGAGCACCAAAAGTAAAACAAAATGGTAAAGTTTATACGTCATCGAAAGAAAATTTTCTACTCTACAAGATATTGTGTTTGCTTTTACGTTACATAAATTATTTTATTTGATTACAAGCCTTCAAAATGGTATGTCAAGTAGAGTGAGCATTTTCGATACCTCCTTCTGTTCGCGTTCAATCGAGGGAATAGAGCTGCCAAAGCTGCTCGCGATATTTGCGAAGTGTACAGTGAAGATGTTATGAATGAAAGGACAGCTCGTCGATGGTTTTTGCGTTTCAATGACGGTAATTTCGACCTGAAAGACATGGAGCATTCCGGACAACCAGTGGACTTCGATGAGGACCGCTTAAATTACAGTATTCATGAAAAGCCCCTTTAAATCACCGTAAAATTGGCTGAGCAGATGAATTGTAGTCGCATGACTGTATACCGCCATCTTAAATCAATGGGAAAAGTCCAGAAGTTCAGCGCTTGGGTTTCGCATGTTTTGAGTGAAAACAACAAAAATCAACGTTCGACAATTTCTGCTGGTTCGCTAGCGCGTCATCGAGCTACGCATGGCCACAAGCAAAGGATCCTTTACCGCATCATTACTGGTGATGAAAAATGGTTTGAAAATGGTGATGAAAAATGTTTGAAGGGGATCTTCGTGAATAATATGGTTTAAGCGGTCTTCATCGAAGTCCACTGGTCGTACGGAACGCTCCACGTCTTTCAGGTCGAAATTACCGTCTTTGAAACGTAAAAACCATCGACGAGCTGTCCTTTAATTCATAGCATCTTCACCGTACACTTCGCAAATATCGCAAGCAGCTTTGGCAGCTTTATTCCCTCGATTGAACGCGAACAGAAGGAGATGTCGAAAATGTTCACTTTCGTCTACTTGACATTCCATTTTGAAGGCTTGTAATCAAATAAAATAATATATGTAACGTAAAAGCAAACACAATATCTTCAGGTCGAAATTACCGTCTTTGAAACGCAAAAACCATCGACGAGCTGTCCTTTAATTCATAGCATCTTCACCGTACACTTCGCAAATATCGCGAGCAGCTTTGGCAGCTTTATTCCCTCGATTGAACGCGAACAGAAGGAGATGTCGAAAATGCTCACTTTCGTCTACTCGACATTCCATTTTGAAGGCTTGTAATCAAATAAAATAATATATGTAACGTAAAAGCAAACACAATATCTTGTAGAGCAGAAAATTATCTTTCGAATGACGTATAATATTTACCATTTTGTTTTACTTTTGGTGTTCATTTTTAAATTGGAAAAAAACGGACACAACTTATGTTAACATCCAATACTAATAAAGCAACTGAAGGTTCAGCAAGAAAATATTCAATGTAACAAAACTATCCTTTAAAACCATCAGATTTAGAGAAGTCCTAAAGATGTACTGATATAAAGCTGAATGCAGATCACTTCGAAAACTAACTCCATTTTTATAACAATAACACAAATTTTGATTTACGAATTATACAGATGGTAGAAAACAGCTTTGATGGGGATACTTACAAGCGCTCATTGAAAGAGACTAACTACGGTCAGCTTATGGTTGTTAAATCAAATTCTAATTTGTTTTTATCAAACACTGTTTATTCCACTTTTTGTAACGGTATAACCCTACCGGTTTCAAGGTTTTCACCTTATCATCAGGGGAGCACAAACAAGCTCCCCTGATGATAAAGTGTTATGTTAACCCTTCCCTTACGGTGATAAAAATAATACGCGTGTTACGGTGTTGGGTAGTGAGTACGCAATAAAAAATTAGCGATTTTAAATCGGAAAAATAAGAACATTCATAGATAATCCCCTTAATTAATTATAATTGAAGTTAAAAATTATAATAATTGAGATTTATTTGCTGAAAACATTAAAAAACCATCTGAAAACATTAAAAAACGCTCACGGAACGGGCGTACGTCTAACCTATTTGCAAGCCTAGAGGCAACTAGTGGCGCGGAACGTCAGTCGCATACCCCGGCGCATACGCCTTTCCTTGCGACGTTGAGACAGTTCAGCTCCTCGCAATTCAGTCTAGTATGCAAGAGTGAGATGCGAATATAGTGTCGCACTTCCCGCATACTATTCACCTATCGTCAAGACGAGGCACTCGCCGCGTTTAAATGCGAATTTGTTTTCGATCTTTACAAAACACCTCGATGTAGTCGATAAATTCTGATTATTATTAATATTATTTTTTAAATCAATGCGTAAATATATTATGGAGGAATACCTAAAATCTTAACCTTGTATTTATAATATTTATAGAGATATTGATGGTTATTAGAAGCAACGTGTAGAAGATACCCAACACAGGGAAGGAAAGGTTAATGCCTTAACTATAAATAATATGTTAAATCGTTGATAATAAATATCGGAAAGCACATATTTACCTATAGCCTACAACAAGGTGTGAATATGCCACAGCTATCCAGTTGTGATGAGCTTTTATTATCTGGACTCTAGTGTAGTCTGCCCAAACATTCCCTGCAATATTTAAAATAACAAAATTAATATTTTAAAAACTAAAATATATGTTTTATAAGTTCAATAGTTGCTTGTATACACTTATATGAAAATTTTATCTCTTACACATGTTATTACATACAGTGAAACCCCGTCTTTACGTGCCCGGAATTCACATTTTCCCGCTATTTGCGTTCAATTTTTACAACCCCGTTTTATTTTAGTACCCGCATTACATTTTTATTTCCCGCAATTTACATTTGAAATATTTAAAATCCAAATCAATTTATAAACATATTTAATTAAATGCACGACGATCTAAAATATTTGAAATGAATATTAGGAAGCAGAAATATGTTGTTTCTATTTATAGACACGTGTGCGCCTGCAGCGCTCATGGTCAAGGTTACTCGAGTCGTGTAATACGATGCAATTGGTGGGAAATTTAGCGAATCAGAGGCAGGCAGACTGTATAGGCAGGTCAATCTGTGCTTGTGTTTTAAACGTGTCGGTCGTGTACATACAATTTCAATTGTCGTGTATTTTGTGTCAATTTACATTTTTAAAAGATTTCTTTTAATTATTCGTTGAATCCCTTCAAATAATGTCTCAGCAAAGAAAAACATTATCGATTCGAGAGAAAAGGAAAATTCTCGAAAAAGTGAATAAACACGTTGGTTCACGTGTTTCGCTCGCGCATGATTTAGGGATACCCATTACAACTTTGGCTACGATAATAAAAAATCGCAAATCGATTGAAAAGAGTGCGATGCAATGTGGTCCCATGGCGAGAAGACGCACGTACATACGAGCTTCAAAATACGATGAAATGGAAGAAATCCTTAAAGAATGGTTTGTCGGCTCGCGTTCCAGCAATATGCCAGTCAACGGTTCATTAATTCGAGATAAGGCATATTGCGTCTCGATTAAATATCGAAGGATTTACTGCACCAAATGGCTGGATAGATGGTTTCAAGAAGAGGCACTCTGTGGTGTATAGATCAGTTTGCGGGGAATCTCGAAGTGTTGATTTGGCGATTGGAAGATTGGAAGCAGACGACAGGATGTTCTTACTCTAATTGTGATGACATCTGAAGTTATGGATATCGATGATATAGTGGACAGACACATCCACGAAAACTTATCCGACGAAGAATTATCTGGTGAAGAAGAGGTAAAATTAATCCATCCAATTCCAACAAACGAAGATGCTATGAGGCATATTGAGGGCCTTACCATGTAAAAGCTACTTTACTAGCATTGAAAACGTACGAGACGAAACTTTCTTATCGATTTATAAGATGGAAAGAGCTGTAAACCAGCACAAAAATATGTACGAAACCGATATGCGTGATTATCTAAATAAAAAATAATTTTCAATTTTCAAATTTTTTTTTTCTAGCCCTGAATTTACGTTTTCCCTCCAATTACGTTTTTTTTATCAGTCCCTTCAAAAACGTAAAAACGGGGTTTCACTCTATGTGAAAAATCTATTAAAATTTGATAGTATTAAGTGAATTTTTTACCTTCGGTTCTCGGTACAACAGTCTTTGGTATATCTTGTGCGACACTACGTAAATCTAATGAGGCTGTGCGTGAGTGACCTCTGTTATTATTATTATTACACCTGCAATGAGAGGACTCGTTAAATGGTTAATAAAATCATTCAAATAATTATAGATTATTCAGCCAGAAGTCATTTTGCAATAGTGTGAGTAACACTCTCTGTATTACACAACTTATGTAGTAGTATCGGTTTTAGAATGCCACACGATTAGGATTGCGCAGAACGCACATTTGTATTGTTGTTAAAATACTCGTTGTGATTAGAAAAACACTACCATGTCGAAATTAGGAATGCAATTTTTGTCTAATGTAATGTATAATTTAAAATTTTTCGAAAGCTTAAATAATGTACTTTGTTATAACTTAAAAGTTTCCTAGAATTTAGTATCACTCCATCCACTATTATTTTAACCTTTCCCGACCTGTGCTAAAAAAAATCCGCCCATCCCGGTGATGTGTATTACACATCAATACACATGTTAAAATGAGCGATTTAAAATTGGAAAAATAAGAATATTCATAGCCAATCACTTAAATTAATTAAATTTGAAGTCAAAAGTGATAATAATTGAAATTTAATTGCTGAAAACATGAAAAAACGACATTGGACGACATTTGCAAAATGGACGGAGCGACCACCTCGAACGAAAACCGGTTGGCTACTAAAAAGAGAGAAGCGAGCGAACTGAGATTCTATTTCTTACATTCCCATATACCGAAGTAGAGTGAGACGTGAATAACGTCGCTTTCTCACCCATGCCGGTTTTTTAGAATAAATATACTATGTCACACACTAGCACACGTTTGATTGTATTGGTGAATTTATTCCCGATTTTCACAAAATATCTCTGATGTGGCCGATAAGTGTTAATTATTATTAAAATTATTTTTTCATTTAATGCGTAAATGTATTACGGAGGAATACATAAAATCTGAACCCAGTATTTATTATATTTATAGAGATATTAAAGTTTTTAGAAGCAATGTGTACTAGTTACACATCACAGGACAGGGAGGGTTAAAACTTTATTATTTGCCATTGTAATTATGATACATTAATATGTTAAATAATCTTACATTCATTTTATTTTTATGTGCAATCTAATAAAAGCTGACGAACATTTTTACTTTATAATACTTGTACTTATATTTATTTTTAATCTTGAAAAATTCCATTATTATTATTTAATGTTTCCTAGAATCTGGCATGCCTAAACAATTAATATGTGAAATAAACATACTTTCATTTTATTTTTATAATTATTACAATTTAAGCTGACAGCATTTTTAATCTACAAAACGTGTGTGTTCATTTCAATGTTTGAATATAAAATATTATTTTTATAATTTTTTGCTTTTTCACTTCATTAAAAAAATAAAGTGACACGTATTTGTAAACGCACTGTAATTCACACTATTGCAAAATGACTCTTCTGCCTGAACGATCTATAATACTAGTGATCAGTTTCAATTGTCTAAAGCCCCTACAGCGTAAATACAATGCCATAAACATAAAAACAAAATGTTACCTGTTACTTGAGACATTTATTATATATGTATGAAATTTGAAATATGGAGTCATATGTTCTTATTATTTCGCGTAAACAGTGCCAAATAGCGCTCTGAATCATCGATGCGTTGTTGTTTGTTCCGTTGTGAGCAAACGCGGCACCCATTTCGAAAAAAGCTTTTTCATGACCAAATGTTCATGTAAAATAGTGTAAACACTATACCAAATGATATCTTCAGGATGTCAGCTATCTCACGCAACTTTACTTTGCGATTTTCAATCACGATTTTTAGGGTTTTTTATGTTTTCTTGTGTAACAGCCTCATTTGGATGACCAGAGCGTTCAGTATCATTTGTGTCTGTACGACCACGTTTGAAATCAGCATACCACCGACAAGAGGTTGTTTTCGACGGAGCAGAGCCCGGATAGCACTTTTCAAGCCATCGCTGAGTTTGAACGGTATTTTTTCTCAATAAAAAGCAATGTTTTATCAACACACGAAATTCGGTTTTTTCATTGTTTTGAAAATAGCAAAAGTAACGTCACTAAAACCACTGTAACTCAATGACACAATGTGGGAATGTCATGAAAGTTTGACACATAACTTTTAAAGGTTGGTACTAACTAAGAATGGTATGGATTTGTTATTAGAGGCGCCATCTGTTGGTTAGTCCAGGGACTTATTGACCGATGTATTAGTAAAAAATTTAGGCTCGGCGGGCCAGCAAGCAAACTCGAGGATATTTATACAGTTAATTTTACTTATATAGCAAAAAAAAAGTTTACATTTTTTACTAGGCGGTGATAATATTTATACACATTTTGCTGATACACAAAAAAACGAATAAAATATTTAAATTTATTAATTAAGGTATTATAGACACAGGAAAAAATGTCATATTATTGAACAACAAATGTAACATAATAATTATAATAAGCTCTACTAATGAGATTTATGTAATTGCTTTTTCTGAGATAACATTTCATCAAATTGGGGTTTTAACTTAGTACTTCCTATCATCAAAATTGATTGCAAATAGACATCTGCTAATGCAGTCCTGTATTGCGATTTTACGTATTTCATTTTTTAACATTTAAATATTTTTTGTATTAACTAATTAAGTTCGTGAGAAAATCATTTAATTTAATTCAAGTATTGCAATAAACTTAAACTAACTAAGTACTAAATAAAACAATACATATACAATTTAACTAAAACAATTTAACAAAACAAACACATAAAACATAAAAAATATTAAAAATGATTGGTTATTAGCTCGCGGGCCGGATTAAAATAGGTATCGGGCAGGATTTGGCCCGCGGGCCGTAGTTTGCCGACCCCTGTTCTAGATCAAAGCTTTGATTAAGTCGTCAACAGTGGGCTTTCTAAAGTGAACACTATCTTCAAGTATCATTGTGTCGATTACGTAACATGTTCTACTACAATGTGAATATGCCGTAACCTTATTTGATCTGTGGTGGTGACTCTTCCCACGAGCCTGAGGTCGAGGGATGAGTTCCTGGAGTGTGCTCGGACCGAAGGGTTCTCGACGCTGCCACCCTGCACTTGCCCCTGCGTGCTGCTCCGACTGCTCGAAGGCTTACTCTGTGCCACGTGAGAGGTATTCACTGCGATCGGACTGGGGGCTGTCAAGTTTGCTGAAAATTACAATGTACAATCCTTAAATGACGTGCGCTAAGACTTATTAAAATCAAAGATGTAACAAAATTTTAAGAAAATACCTTTTTAAAACTGCACTTTTTACTAAATGGGTGAATGGTGTAACAGAGAACTGCCACACACTGTGTATAAGTAATTGGAGGAAGGTAAAGCCACATTTGCTAACAGGCAAACTTAGGATTCCCCTAGGGGTGTCAAGCCAAAGGGGGCACCTAAAGATTCATAAAAAAATATGTGCAAGAACGATTTAGATGAATGCTTTATGGAAAAATGAATTCACTTCAGTTTATATTTAAAATCTAATGATAACCTCGACTGTTCAACGTTACAGCTTAGCAAACTAATAATTAACAAAAAAATAGTCATTGTTTATCCAAATATTTACACTATTTTATTTATGCACACCTTAACCCTTCCCTTACGGTGATAAAAATAATACGCGTGTTACGGTGTTGGGTAGCAATAAAAAATTAGCGATTTTAAATCGGAAAAATAAGAACATTCATAGAAAATCCCCTTAATTAATTATAATTGAAGTTAAAAATTATAATAATTGAGATTTATTTGCTGAAAACATTAAAAAACCATCTGAAAACATTAAAAAACGCTCACGGAACGTGCGTACGTCTAACCTATTTGTAAGCCTAGAAGCTACTAGTGGCGCGGAACGTCAATCGCATACCCCGGCGCTTACGCCTTTGCTTGCGACGTTGAGACAATTCAGCTCCTCGCAATTCAGTCTAGTATGCAAGAGTGAGATGCGAATATAGTGTCGCGCTTCCCGCATACTATTCACCTATCGTCAAGACGAGGCACTCGCCGCGTTTAAATGCGAATTTGTTTTCGATCTTTACAAAACACCTCGATGTAGTCGATAAATTCTGATTATTATTAATATTATTTTTTAAATCAATGCGTAAATATATTATGGAGGAATACCTAAAATCTTAACCTTGTATTTATTATATTTATAGAGATATTGATGGTTATTAGAAGCAACGTGTAGAAGATACCCAACACAGGGAAGGAAAGGTTAACAAACCGTTCCGCGGAACAAAGTATTTCATTATTGAAATGATTAAAAATTATTGTTTCAGATCTACTCGAAAACAAAACAGATTAAATGCATTAGCCGTATTATCAACAGAATCAGACATAACATACGGACTTCAATGACATAGTAGATGCATTTTGGAAGCAAGAAGACAAAAGCAAGACATAAACTGTAGTGGTTTGTTGTGTAGCGTGAATTACTTCATCACCTATATCATCCTAAACGGGAAGGGTAAGTATTTTTTGTATTATTTATTGGAGGGTTGGGGGTCGCAAATTGGCAATTACGTAGGAGCGCGGTCTATACAAACGTGCCACTGGAGGAGGGATGTTGCTAAGAGAGATAAGTGGCAAAGAATCCTGCAGGCAGTCAAGATCCAGCCTGGATCCTGATCAAGATAACTTTTCTTATTTGTTTTTGTACTAGAAGCTGAAAATTATAGATACAAAATCTAAACCAGCTGCCAAGACTCCAGACCCTCAACCAGAATGATGTTGGGACATTAATTGTTTTGGAAGAGGGCTTGTTAATGGAGTATCATTCAGCAGTAAATTGCCATTGACATCCCTGACAAACACCCTTCTAAGTGCCTATCACCATCACCATCACCATCAGCCTGTATCTATCCACTGCAGGATGTAGGCCTCTCCAAGTTGTCTCCACAAAATCCTGTCCTTTGCACATTGCTGCCACATAATACCTGCATGCTTACGTATTTCGTCCACCCAGCGCGCCTTAGGTCTTCTTACAGGCCTTTTTATACCTATTGGGTACCACTGGATTACTTCATACGTCCAACGATGGTCTGTTGCTCGGGCGATATGTCCAGCCCACTTCCACTTGAGTCTCTTTGCAACCTCTATAACATCTTCAACCTTTGTTTGGGCTCGTATCCATTCATTACGTTTTCGGTCTCTTCTGGTATAACCTAGCATGCACCTTTCCATGCTGCGTTGTGTTGTTTGGAGCTTTTGTAACATTCGTACCGATAAAGTCCAAGTCTCGCATCCATATGTTAGTGCCTATATATCCTGCTATATTTAAGACATGGCAATACAGTACTTGCAACTTGCCTGTATCTTCTCTGATAACTTTGGCGAGGAATTTCTTCGGAGTAAATGAGAGTTTGCCAGATTCGCTTAGGAAACCACAGTGATTGCTTGTAAATATTTGCTTTGACCGAGGACGGAATTATCTGCATAATTAATCGGTACTGCACAGGCCATGCATGGTTATATCCGTGTCCATATTGTCAAGCTTATTTTACCAAGTTTTCAAATGGTTATGCTATATTTTATAATCAGTACAGATACTGCCATCTCTGTAGAAAATTAAGAATATTTTTGTCACTTGTTAAGATGATTTCTAATTCAGATATTGTCATTTTTCTTAAGTTATCCGTTTGACAGCTGTCACGTGTCACTGGGGTTGGTGCATTATAGTTCGGAAATTCTAGGATGAGTCCTGTGACAGTTCACAAATTTGCCCAATACAACCTTGTAACGATGTTCAGTAATTTTAATTATTTTATCAACTTTAATATAAGCCTCAATTCTAATAAATAGCAAGTTATTTAGGTAAATACATTACATAAGGTTGTATTGGGGCAAATTTGTGAGCTGTCACAGGACTCATCCTAGAATTTCCGAACTACAGTAGTTTTTTTTTCTTTATAGCCGATTAACAATTTTAATTTAACAGTTATTTGTGTCGCAATATTTTATGACGTCATTTATCTCAAAGTCACTAGAGCATATATTCTCGAACTGAATAGCATCAAAATCTGCTAAGATGATATTGCATTAAGAATTTTAATTTAACAGTTATTTGTGTCGCAATATTTTATGACGTCGTTTATCTCAAAGTCACTATAGCATATATTCTCGAACTGAATAGTATCAAAATCTGCTAAGATGATATTGCATTAAGAATTTTAATTTAATAGTTATTTGTGTCGCAATATTTTATGACGTCATTTATCTCAAAGTCACTAGAGCATATATTCTCGAACTGAATAGCATCAAAATCTGCTAAGATGATATTGCATTAACAATTTTAATTTAACAGTTATTTGTGTCGCAATATTTTATGACGTCATTTATCTCAGTCACTATAGCATATATTCTTGAACTGAATAGTATCAAAATCTGCTAAGATGATATTGCATGACAGTATATTGGTGCCAACTTTAATGTATGGGAGTAAAACGTGGATGTGGAAAAAGACTAATAGGAGGATGTCTGTCAAGATCCTTTCTGCCTACTTCAATGGGGAAATGTCATGATGGTATAAATGTATTTATTTATTTTATTTAACACTTTTATTGCAAATACAATTTGGCGGGTTTATTGCCAGGTGGCAATCTCTTCCAACCAACCAGACAAAAGTAAATGAAGCAGGTTACGTGGTTGCATAAATAATTCAAATGACTCCATCCCCACAAAATCCATAAACAAATACGTGAGCACATGCCCACGAACCTCACAAAGACGGACAATCATCCGAACATTCTTTTTCATATAAAGTGAGATATCATCAATCAAAAGGAAAGGAAGGGATGGTGGAGAGGAAAGGAAAAGAAAAATCAGGAATGAAACACGTTATTTTACTGACTAGAAATTAAGAGTTTTTTCAGTCGCTTCTTAAAGCATGCCAAGGACGGAGCAAGTCATATTGGTTTGTAACTGATTCTAGAGTCTAACTGCATGGACAGTAAAGGACGACATAAAGAAAGAGGAGCGGTGAACTGTAAAGGCCAATAAACAATCTCTGTTTGAGCATAATGCTAATACATGATTGGAAAGACGCTGAAAATTTTCGGTAAGATAAGAGGAGGCGGCGGGACAGTTAAGCATATTATACAGAAGAGACAGTATGTGAATTTGGCGTCTATTTCTAACATTCAACCAGTTCAATGCCTTCTGGTATGAAGTTATATGATCGTACTTACGTAGGTTGAAAATGAATTTTAGATTCTAATGTATTTACCTGGTGGTGGCAAATATCCATAGAAAAGGACATCTCCGCAAGATGAATGTGACATTTCATCACACAGCGCCAACCTCCTGCTCAGCGGAGTGATTCCAAAATAATCCGCTTCGTGTCTAAGTGATCTGAGGTTAACTTCTTTAAGATCTACATCTTTGGTGCGAAGGTAATTAAGAATGATAGCAAACATCTTAGGGTCCCTGTCTATGAAAATGGCTCCCGTTTCATCCCTTAGAGACGGAATTCTCCCTCCAAGGAGGGCGGTAAAGAACGAGTCTGGAATCCACATCAAAGTTTGCCATGATGTTGAAAATCTGAAAAAAAGACAAATCAAACAATTAAAAAAAAATTTATTATAGTTTCTCGGAGATAAAATTCTAACTAAACTAATCTCAAATGCAAATGTGAGTGTAATGCATGATAAAGTAAGATGGAGTAAAGTATAGTAAGAGCAAGTAAATAAGATTTTGAAATCATTCAAAACATTCTCTGTCATTCATATACATTTCTGTCGCAATTTGTCAGTCATCGTGTAACAGAGATGAAGCTCTACAAAGCCGAAGTTAGCCGATTATGGCCGACAATTTATTTCTTAAGCCCGATGTCTATTACTTACCACCGGGTACTGTATAATACAATACTTATACATCTCTTATTGATATTTTCTAAAAAAAAAAACAATCTTAATTTATAGTTGGCGACAATCGATGTTTTGCCTTTGTATTTAGCTGGCAATAATCCATTTCCATGTCTATTGCCTATTGTTTAGAAAAATCAACAAATAATTGCAATTTGTTTAGGCCAACACCGTTTATTCCACTTTATATAATGGTATAACCCTACGGGTTTCAAGGTTTTCACCTTATCATCAAGGTAGCGCAAACAAGACTTGGGGAGCACAAAGAAGACAGGGGAGCACAAACAGTCTGGTTTGTGCCTGATGATGAGGTTAAAACCTTGAAACCGGTAGGGTTATTCCATTATATAAGGTGGAATAAACAGTGTTTGATAAAACAAATTACAATGTCTTTAAACCTCCACAATATTAATGCCTTTAACTATAAATAATATACTGTTTATTCCACTTTTTGTAACGGTATAACCTTACCGGTTTCAAGGCTTGTTTGTGCTCCCCTGATGATGAGGTGAAAGCCTTGAAACCGGTACGGTTATACCGTTACAAAAAGTGGAATAAACAGTGTTTGATAAAACAAATTACAATGTCTTTAAACCTCCACAATGTTAATGCCTTAACTATAAATAATATACTGTTTATTCCACTTTTTGTAACGGTATAACCTTACCGGTTTCAAGGCTTGTTTGTGCTCCCCTGATGATGAGGTGAATGCCTTGAAACCGGTAGGGTTATACTGTTACAAAAAGTGGAATAAACAGTGTTTGATTACATGTCTCTTAAATATTTATTCTATTTTCATTCTTATGTGTGCATGGTTGAACATGGTGCACCTGAGAGGCGTATTGCTATATAGGAATTTTTCTAACCGACCAGCTCATCTTGAATACATTAAACTGTTTTAATCCATGTCAGATTTTACAAATAAAATATATTATTTATAATTAGGTATTAACACTGTGGAGGTTTCAAGACATTGTAACTTGTTTAATCAAACACTGTTTATTCCACTTTGTATAACGGTATAACCCTACCTGTTTCAAGGTTTTCACATCATCGTCAGGGAGCACAAACAAGACTTGTATACACTAAAAAGATTATAAAATATTTCCTGTTGAAATTCCCCGTTATAAATAAATTTTAGGAATGGTGTCGAAATAAAAGGTGTTTTAAACACAATAGATGGTTAGAAATTAAAATAAGTATTTTTGCCAATTTTAAAAACGAATTGTGAAACCTGATTCCAAAATTCATTTGATGTTTAAAAGCATTGTAAAATAAAATGTAACCAACACAACAATTAGATCATTATTAGGATGAGGAAAACAAAAATAGATATTGTGTTTCACCAAAACATTACCTCGTTCCTCCTACATTCAGGTGGACAATGTCACCGACTTTATGCTGGTGAAATGTGGACATCCTGACTGTTTAATTTTAACAAATTAATTACGATCCATATACTCATTACCCTCGCATTACTCAATGTTTTAATTAGCAAAATATGACAACAATCAACTGCCGATAGACGCCATACGTGGCGAACTGTCAAAACTTTGTGTTATCTCTGGTAAAAACTGTCAAAACATTAGTGCTGCCAAATAAAAAAAATCGTTAAGAAGAAGTGATCTCTTGACACTGGCGTTATACTCTATACATAAGATTTCACGGCCATTAGTCAAGAAGAAATGTACATAATGTAAAACATATTTTTTATAACTGGTAGTATATTGACGTATGGTGGGTGCTTATGGATAGGGTGGCGATTTTATTGGGACTTTGAAAATAATTTTCTTCGTGTTGGGTAGTGGGTTTATATTTCTGTATCCTAGAGCAGTCCTCCGCAACCTTTTCTCACCTACGACACACCAAAATTCTTCCTAGAACTCTGCGGCACACCAAAAGCTAAAATATATAGGTATTAAATTGATACACAAATTTTACAATACATTTTTGTTTTTTATTTGAAAAGTAAACATATTATACATAAAACTGTAACATATTTATTTTTACGCAATCTTAATAATTATTATAAAATAATAATTAATTAATGTGATACCTGCGCTTGTTTCAATGAACACAAAAGTTTTATATTCGGCTCGATTTTTGACAGCGCAACCCGAAGCTGTGTATTAAATACATAATGAAAAATTGTAAAATGTCAAATACATTGAATTTTAACGCGGCACACCTGTATCCGGCTCACGGCACACCAGTGTGCCACGACACATAGGTTGCGGAGCACTGCCCTAGAGGATAAACCACGGGAGTCACATTTTACCCGAGTTATACTATAAACGATGTTGCATCATACAATTAATGTATGACGTTTATCCGCCAGGGTGCAAAGTGACTCCGTGGTTTATCCTCTAGGTTACAGATTTATATAACCTCCTAAGACCTACGGTATAGTATACTATATTTTGGAAAATTACATCTAACGGGAGAACAATTAAATATTCAGCTAATTATTTTGAACATTTGTAAAGAATAATGTTCAGCTTATAGATTTTTTTCAATAGATCTCTCAAAATATTCATATTTTATCTAATTTCTGATCCATCAGAATTAAAAGTGGTCATTGTGTCTCAACGCCGAGTTTATCACTTGACACTGGCGTATACTCCTTCATATATAGGAGTTCACGTCCATTATTCAAAGAAGAAGAACGCTTCGAGTTATCAAAACATTTTGAAAGTGAGTTGAATGTTTAAACTTTTTATTTTTATTTAATTTTACTAAGTATTGATGCGTTCATAATATAATCTATTTAGTTTTGTGATTTCAAAATTAAAAATACACATATTTTTGCAATTTTATTCGTGGTATAGTATACTATACTTTGGATTTTTATTCACCTATTCAGATGATACTGAGCTGGAGAATTACCTAAAGAGTATGGCGCCAGTTACACGGTCAATCTGGATCGCAATCCGTGATCGCCGATCAATGATCGCGGTCAAGATTGACCGTGTAATGAGCGGATTGATGGATTGATCAATCGGATCGCAATCCGTGATCGCCGATTTGGATCGCGGATTGCGATCCAGATTGAGCGTGTAACGGGGGCCTATGGATTTATATGACTCGGATTTAGATCTATCTGATATTGAAAATGAAGATTCAATTGAAAACAATACTACCGATGTTGACTTTAATGTGCAATCTGAAGAAATACAAGTAAGAAGTGATTCTGAAGAAGAAGAATTGGAAGAGGTATTTGCATATATTATTACAATTATTGAATCATTCGTGTTGCCATTATTATTTATTATTGCCATTATTGTTTATTATTGCCATTATTGTTTATTATCTACCTACTTATTTATTTTAATACACATTTCATGAATGCATTTCTAGAATTCTTTTAATATTTTTAGCCACTCGATGAAGAAAGGGAAAACCGAATCCTGTAGGAATCAAAGTTTTCACCCTGGCGAACCCAAATGGGTTAGTTTGCGATTATTTACCATATCAAGGCCTGACAACTTTTTCAAGGGATATGAGCAAATATGGTTTGGGATAAGGAGCTGTATTAAGTTTGGTAACATCATCTATTATGATAGATATTTTACATCTTCCAAACTGTCAGAATCTTTGTTGGCAAGAGAATTTGGGTCTGTTGGAACAGTTAATTCAAACAGAATTTCTACAAATGCAATACTACTATCCGACAAAGAAATGCAGAAAAAGGGTAGAGGTTCAATAGGTTTTATCGTCCACCATGATCAATAGATTTTATCGATTTTGTTTCCCATCGCTACACTCCATTTAACATCCCTCATAACACATCCATCATTCCTTAAACAGAAGAATTCTCAACTTTATCGAATCTTTTATAACTCACCCGTGCATTTACTTTTCCTTTTACACTTTTCTATCACCATGATCTTGTATCTGGCAACATTCATTCTCAGATCTTTCTCTTTACATATCCTGTACAACTTACCATAAGTATTTTTTTTCAATTATTAAAAAAAATACCTATAGTATAATACTCATATATCTATGTCTTTAAAATGCCTTAATAATCGTAATGGAAAATTATAAAAATTATTAAGTCACCATGATTTATGGTCAAAGAGAGATACAGTGGAAGTACAGTACACGGTGCTAAGCAATACACATCGGGCTTATGACAGAGACTGTCGGCCATAATCGGCTAACTTCGGCTTTGTCGAGTGTCGTCTCTGTCCCTAGAACGCTTGACAATGACTGACAAATCGCGATGGAACACGTGTATGAATGACATAGACGACGCTTTACAAAGCCGAAGTTAGCCGATTATGGCCGACAGTCTCTTTCTTAAGCCCGATGTGTATTTCTTACCGCCGAGTACTGTACACCTCAGTATAATATAGATGCCATCCTCTTATAGGAAGCAGTCAAACAGATGATGTATCGCACTTGAGAATCAATGACCTCACTTCTCACATGAGCATCAAAGACCTCAAGCAGTTGTTGATCATCCTAAGCATGGAGTTGAGTTACATGTTTTTATAATCTCGAAAGATTTCTGGTAGCAAATGGGAAATCGGGATTTTGCAACATATAGAATGGTGTCCCCACAATGATAATTAGTTGGCCAGCTGATGTATTGCCTAACTGTTACCATCCAACAATGTATGTGGGTGATTTTAATGCTCGCCACACTTTATGGAGACACTCAACGTCCAATACTTAAGAAAAGTATTTAACGGGGTCCATATCTGCTTTGGACTGGTTACTGATCTACATCAGTGTTTCCCAACCTTTTGAGACCCGTGGACCGGTAAAAAAAGGAAAAAAAATTCGCAGACCACTAATACTGAAATAAAAATGTTTTTTTTATTTAATATTTTTTAAATCTTATATTGTGACAGATGGACATATGTAACTATAATTGACAAATATACATTAAACAGTTAAACAATTTAAATTGTAACATTGTCTGATATAATTAAAATTTAACAAAAACCATGGGGTTTTTGCAACTAATGCGAAACCTGCTGTTGCATCTTTGCTAATATATTGGATATTCTTGGCTGCAGTGCTGTCTCTGCGGCCCGGCACCGGGCCGCGGACCACCGGTTGGGGAACACTGATCTACATAACAAATCAAACATGTCAAAATAGAAGTTGGGTGTGGGCTGAAAGCCCCCTGATGTCCTTGCGGTCGGGCTCGCCCTACATTAGTGGGGTGTATCTCAACCGGAGAAATGTTTGTGGGATAAGCCCAGACCTTTTGATGTCTTCTCTCTTCAATGTATTTTTCTGACATCTATTTATTTTCTGTGTGTTTTTTTTCTCTTATACTACATGTGCAAGGGTGTGGGCTGAAAAACATCTGGTGTCCCCGTGGCTGGGTTCGCCCTATATTGATGGGGTGTATCTTGGCCGGGGGGATGTTATTAGATGAGCCCAGACCTTTTGATAGCTTCTGTCTTTAATGTATTCTCTGCAATTTATGTGTTCTTGAAGTATATTTAAATGTATTATGTACATACTATGTTGCTATCAATAAACCTATATTTATTTATTATTTAAGTTCTTGCAGGATTTCCATAGTCAGAATAGACTAATTATCCTTAAGGTAGGACTGGAGATAAAATCTCCTAGCCTTCCTATAACCTGATGAAACCTAAGACATAAAAAGCGAAATAATGTTTGCAGAATATGTAAATATAATCATTCCCAGCATACCCTGACTTACTAGTTTTCCGTTGTGTAAAAATCTTGTCACTGTGACCATGAAAAATTTTATTCCTCATGGGTATAGTAAGGAATATATTCCTGGATAAAATAAAACACCGAGGTGATCTTTAAACACTACATGAGATCACAGGACTCAGTTGTTGGTGTAGAGCTGCTTCATTTCACGCCGAGTACAACCTTATTGGCCTCAAACAGATCACTACATGTACACTACACCGTGCATGCTGGACAGTAAATGAGATGGCCTTCTGAGCTCTATTTGTACATAGTGTCCTTGATGTTTTGGGTATATCCCCATAGTTATAGATTACGTCGGGTTCTGGCCACTTGAACATGTTCAAGGTGGACCAGACCAATAGGCTTGGAAGCAGTATCTCTGTGGGTTCTTGCCAGCCTGTTGGATTCCAGCCTTAAGCATTAAAGCAGCTCCGGGTGAGGTATTGGCAGCTGATCCCTTGATCAGGATATAAAATATTGTGATATTAAGTAATGCACTACAAGTAATACACCATGATAAGATAAGCTGTCAAGTAGTTCAGTTATGTACTACTATTTATTAAGTTGCTTGAGTAGCATGCTACTGTAGATTGAAAGAATCAGTAAAATACTATTTCCTTGTTACTGAACCTGGAAAAGTGCTACAATAAAATAAAATAACGCTGAATTCCCTCTTGGCAGCACTCACACTACGAGTTTGCTTGTGTAGTCTGGTTTTCCCTTAAGTCTCTTTATGCTGTATACAATGAAAGTGTAATATAATACACTATTCAACCATTAGTCAAAAAGGTTGCTGATAGGTAACCTATCTATAGTTCGGAAATTCTAGGATGAGTCCTGTGACAGCTCACAAATTTGCCCCAATACAACCTTATGTAATGTATTTACCTAAATGACTTGCTATTTATTAGAATTGAGGCTTATATTCAAGTTTATAAAATAATTAAAGTTATTGAACATCCTTACAAGGTTGTATTGGGGCAAATTTGTGAGCTGTCACAGGACTCATCCTAGAATTTCCGAACTATAGTCAAAAAGGTTGCTGACAGGTAACCTAACCTAACAAGCCCTATCATACTGTTGGCATACTATACTAGAGAAAATGTAGCATGGTTCTGTGACAGTTCACAAATTCGCCCCAATACAACCTTGTAACGACGTTCAGTAATTTTAATTGTTTTATCAACTTTAATATAAGCCTCGATTCTAATAAATAGCAAGTTATTTAGGTAAATACATTACATAAAACTAACAATAATGACAAATTAATACATCTTGTTACAAATTAGCAAAAATGTGACAGTTTGTTAAAATCAAATAACATTTGGCGACGTTTGTCAAAAGTCAATACGTTAGTCCGCATTGGCTAGGGATGGGGTATACGATAATTGGATTTTCTATTTATTTTACCTAAAATTAAATGTTCGTAATTAGTATTAATTCATAGTGGATCTTGGCCTATTTAAAGATAGAAACAAATCATACAATACATTAGAAAGTCAGTATAATAAAAATTAGGAATTAAAACGTCAGTTTAGAGAAATACAATTTTTCGATTTATAAAAAAACTATTTGATTTGTAAAAAAAAACTATTATACCCCATCCCTTTGAGACATGACGTTTCAAACGTCACAGAGACCATCCTACATTTTCTCTAGTATAATCAGCTCACAGTCGTAGCTAGTCAGCAAGCTCTAGTACTAAAAAATAACACTCCAAATGTTATAAAAAACAGGTTATTAAGATAAACTTCAGTATCAATAGTTGAAAACATATTTTTATTATTCTATTATATAATTTAAATAAATATTTTTATATTACATAAATTCGCTGTAAAATACTCTCTTATTATATTTAAATATTTAATTTATAACATCATATAATTTTTATTGATAATAATGTATATTTACAACTTATTAATTAAAATTATTCATTAAAAGTTATTATATCAACCTATCCAACTGAAAAACAGAAAGATGCATAAAACAGTTTATAATAGTAATAAATTCATACATCATCAGGCTTTTGACACAAATAGGTATATGCAAAATAAAAAAAAATGAGATTTTTTGATAATTATCATCAAATGATCAATGTCTGGTAAAATATCTATGTAAATGTATATAAAAATAAATCATGTCTAGTAAAAAGTAATTTATATATTAACTGGAAATACTATTTTCACACAATAGAAAAATGTGTAAGTGCTCAGAAGCTAATGCAGGTAGTCGTCGACTTACGACCGCACTAGGTTCCGATAAACAGGTCGTAAGTTGATCTGGTCGTAAGTCAGCTTATGCAATAATTTCCGTACATATGTAAATTATTGTTCATGATGATATATTATAAGACTGTTTTCTATGTTCTTGTTATAATCAGTGTATCACCACTGTCATTTATCGGGTTTCTCTATGGTTTTTTTTTTTTTAAATTATTTTTCGAGTTTGTCTTTGTTTCCTTTATCATTAGCATTTGTGATATTCGAATATATTTACTGGACACTGGCGTATACTCCTTCATATATAGGAGTTCACGGCCATTATTCAAAGAGAGAGAGAGAGAGAGAATATCTTTACATATTGCTTTGTTTTTTATTTTTACATTTGTTAGGATTAAGTAAAAAAATTATGCTGCAGTAAAATTGGTTAAAAATTATATTAATAAAACATGAAAATAAAAAACACAGGTGTTTGTTATACATATCGACTTCTAGCCTTCGTCTGCACAGTAAAAAGGGATAACAGTGTGCATTTTTCAACATTCTGCATTCTGTGGATGGAACCAATTCGTTACTTGATTATAACTGTCGACTGCATAGGTGCGGAACCAATCACAGCTTCACGAATCCTTTTTTTGTCCTTCAGAATTGTCGACACAGTCGAGTGTGATAGCATCAAATCACTCGCAATGGCATTAAAAAATTTTCCTCCTTCGTACTGCTTAGTTACTATCATTTTTGTTTTCAAATCGATAGCATTTCTTTGCTTCTTGGCAGGTTGAGAAATTGACATTTTCCTTTTTGTAGACATCTCAGAAGGGCTTAAAAAAAATGCTTATAATACAGATTGCGGATTGTGGTCGTAAAGTCGAACAGTTGTAAGTTACATAGGTCGTAAATCGATGACTACCTGTATATTATTTTGACTCCTATATATTTAGGGCTTTCGTGGTTCTTCGTATCAGTTACGTAAGGTCTTCCAGAGTGCCAAATTTCAAACAATCCCTAAAGTTGAAATCTGTAACATTTTCGAAATGTCTGCATCATAAAACAAACCATGCGGTACAAAACTCTGAAAGACCTTATACAACTGATTTAGACTCCCCATTTACTTTTAATCGCTAATTTCGGAAAGAGTTTAAGCTTTTAAATTGAAATATCCTAGAAACAGTAAATTTTTAGTCATCGATTTCTGCCAGAAACCTGACAATATTGTGAACATATTGGTACATTTATGGTCACTTTAACCAGTTAATTGATGGCATCATTATAAATATATTATAAATATTGTATTAAAACTAATAATATTAGAAATTAGACCAGATTCACTTTTGACTCCAGTAATACAACTTTACAATGATCAATCAATGGTGAAAAAGCTGCATGCAGGTAACCTAATAACCTGACTTGAGACACTGTCAAAAATGTTTGTATACCAGCCCTGTCGTACTTAAGTCAACTCACAGAGTACCTAACAGCAGCTCGCAGAATTACTGATATTCAGTTAAATAAATGATTTATTTAACTATGTTCGATACTAAATTTAATTTTGGAAAAAAAATAAATGCTCATTAACTATGGAAAATCATCACTCGACACTGGTGTATACTCCTTCATATATAGGAGTTCACGGCCATTTTTCAAAGAGAGAGAGAGAGAACTATGGAAAATCAACTGAACAAACACTTTTTGGTAAAAGTATCAAAGATTAATTGATCTTTTTTTTGTTCATCTATCAATAATATTTTTGATAGATAAACAATGAATATTATACAGCCATAAATAAATTTCAACACTTCTTAATAAATATTAGTAAATTATTTTCTTGTATAATGAAATAATAAAAATTATAGGTATAACTCTAATTAATATAAAAACAAACTATGAAATCCAATAATATTTTCTGTAATAACCAATTATTACCATAAATTTGAACAATGATTCAACATGAAAAATCAAAATACACACCAATTACAAAATCAAGTATAATTAAATATTACTAAATCTTATACAATAAGGAAATCATATAATTAATTCTTGGATGCCCAAAAACAAACTCTTAGGCCTCGGCCACACAGGTAGGAGCCTCGCTTAGTGCTTAGAGTTACGCTGCGAGCTAAGCGATACATCCTAGTGAACCAACGCACCGCATACTATCGCAATGGCCACACTGCACGCTTCGCGCCACACTACATGATGATTAGTCACCTAGTGAGTCTCCTAGCGAACAGACGTGTTGGTTAATTTTATTGAGTCACCAAGTGATTTTACAAGATGGCGGAAGTTTTTATAACAGCTGTGTATAAAAGGGAGCCTTTATGGAACCCATCGATCAAATTATACAAAAATGTACTTGTAATAGAATCACTTTGGAATGAAGTTGCACAGGAAGTAAATAAAGATGGTAAGTTGTAATGAAATTGGTTAGTTTTGATATTGGCATCGTTTGTTGATTCAACCTCTCCCAAATGTCAAATGAATTAGTGCGAAGCACTTTGGTGTGGCCAAGCATGAAGTCACCATTAGCTATGTAGCACTGCATCATCTCCGTGATATACTTCATTGCAATTCATTGTACCTAGCAAAGCACTTTGGTGTGGCCTTAGCCTTAATGGAAGAATTAATCATAAAGATCCCTTCTTTCACATTTAACAATTCTTTTTAAACATCTGTTAAGTCACATTATTAGGTTGCCTGCCTGCAGGTTTATTTTACCACTATCTAGCTTATTCATGTTGAACTGCCAAATATGCTGGTCTAAATATAATTTTCATCTATTGTTAATTTAGCTTTTTCGTATCCTTGATAACAAGAGTAATTTTCGAAACCGGTCAGATAGCAACCATTTTTTACAACAGTGTTTATTTAGTAACCATATTTTACTTAAATTTTACACGCTTAGTTTTTCATTGTTAAAATTATTTACAATTGCTTAATACCACGAAAAATACCTATTCTCTGGTACTATGCTAAAATTTACCCATTATCTCACGCCAGTCTATGGCACATTTGGTTTCAATTTTGAGCTAATTTTGTTTAATACCAAAATGACTCGACAAATAATTGATTTAATATGTAATAAAACATCAAATAAAAAAACTGCACTTACTTGATTTTTGGCGTAGATAGTACTGAATGCAGATTTTTTAGAATTATTAGTTCCACACAAGTATTTATAAAGTTTTTGGCATATTTTGCTCAATAATTAGTATTTTTTTTCTATTTTTCTCTTCATTTAAGGTGGCGTTTCCTACAGAAGGTTGACCACCATAATGGCATTCTTTATCTTGTTTACTGCTGCCTAGAACAACTCATTAGAACTGCATTCGAACCATTACTGCAAGTTCTTGAACCAAGAGATGTAATATCTTCCTTTGCTTCGTTTGTCATTCTGTTCCTGTTCCTGGACAATCAGTTGTGTTATACTCCTCATTATGTTACCGAGACACTGCAACTCGCGAAGCTTTACAGTTTTATGCAGTTCACGGTCCTTCGTACACGCAAGCACTTCCACATCTGTCAAAAGATCTGTCCAGAAAACCTTGCGAAAGCATCTGTAGAACCACTTCTAAAAATCCTCGATCCTACGTAATGTTTCCCGGTTTAGTGGCTACGCCTCCATTACACAGAGGAGAGTTGAGATTTAAAAAAATTAATATCACTTATTTATTTATTTTCTTTTGTCTTTCTTAACCTTTCCCTTCCGGTGCTAAAAAAAATCGTACGTTCCGGTGATGTGTATTCAATACACATGTAACATTGTACAATTTAAAATCGGAAAAATAAAAATATTCATAGCCAATAACTTAAATTAATTAAATTTGAAGTCAAAAGTGATAATACTATAAATGAAATTTAATTGCTGAAAACATGAAAAAACATCGGCCAACGTTCACAAAACGGGCACAGAGACCACCTCGTATGGCTGCATGCGAGCTACTGAGACATGACTCGGAACATTAACACTGTGGATGTTATACCTCAAAGGAAGAAATAACTGCGAACTGAGATTCTAATTCTTGCGTTCCCATATACCGAAGTAGAGTGAGACGTAAATAGCGTCGCTTCCTCACCCATAGGGTTTTTTTAGAATGAATATACCTACATCACACACTGACACACGTTTGATTGTATTGGTAAATTTATTCCCGATTTTCACAAAATATCTCTGATGTGGCCGATAACTGCTAATTATTATGAATATTATTTTGTTCATTCAATGCGTAAATGTATTACGGAGGAATACCTAAAATCTGAAGCCAGTATTTATTATATTTATAGAGATATAAAGTTTTTAGAAGCAATGTGTACTAGTTTCACATCACAGCACAGGAAGGGTTAATAAAACACTGATCAAATAAATAAGACTAGCATATTTGTCAGGGACAGACTTCTCCTAAGATGCTGTCTTAAGACTTCCATCCAACTTATTGGAGCTTATCCAGAGGAAAGACTATTACACAACACATATATTGTACTGTGTAAAACTTTCATATCTATATCTTAATATTTTCCACATGCCGTGCCACCACTGTCTTTAATATTTTCTTCAATACTTCCCCTAAATACTTCCTTCCAACGCTTTGAGGGTTTCACGTATTTGATCACAATAAAAATGACTCAAATTCTAACATAGTATCAGTTAGTATCTACTTGAAACTGTCTACAAATAAAATCGTCCCTCTTGGTAGATTCCACAACTTCTTTACGTAACTTCAATAGCTCTTCTAAATATTTACTTGGATTCCTTTTCATTCGAGGGTATGGCGACGGAGCTCTTGATAAATTCGGAGGCAACGATGCGAGTTGGTGATCAAATTTTTCATGAAAACGTCTTGGAATTGTCGAAAAATATTCTTCACTGTTTTCTGCATAATTTTGTAAATGATCTATGGATGCAAAAAGTCTTTTTTCAACTTCTTCAATTTCACCACTATCCGGAGTTAAATCTTCATTGTTGGAGAAAACAATTTGATTCATATCTCTAGTTACTAAGTTTTCATG
Source organism: Odontocerum albicorne (assembly GCA_949825065.1). Lineage (NCBI taxonomy): Eukaryota > Metazoa > Arthropoda > Insecta > Trichoptera > Odontoceridae > Odontocerum > Odontocerum albicorne. The sequence goes on from OX463855.1 coordinate 40,109,791, forward strand.
CGGCATTTTAAAATATTCCTCATTATTAACTAACTCGCGGTTAATTATACGAGGATTTCTTTTGAAATCATTCGAAAGCGATTGTAGCTTAAGCTTCGATGATGTTGAGGGTTCAGAAAAGAAATTTTCTGGACGTTTAGCAAAATACTTGTTGTTTTCATCAACATTTTGTAAAGTCTCATTACAAATGGGAGAAACTGGCCGTGTATTGAGTGTATTTCTTTCTGTAAGAAGTGTGCCTTTCTTTCTGTCAGATATAGGCATTGCAGATTGATTCAACGATGATACTAAATTTGTTGCTTCTCTTATCAAATTTGACGTAGCTTCCATATACTGAAGACATTGACTATCGTGGGAATGTGTGCTATTACAGTGGCATGATTCAGGTTGTTTCGTCTTTGTTTTTGACAAATTATGCTTTTGTGTTTGTTCTCGGTCATTCCAACAATAGATGCCTTGAAAATTTGGGGTTCTCGATCGAGGCATTTCAGAAACATTTCGATCTTCTTGTGAATTTAAACAAAAATCGTTTCTTTCAATTCCTTCGGACTCGCTATCGTAAGGTTGCTGGTAAATGGGATGGTTGTCTGGTCTGTTGCTGTATGATTCGTATTGCATCGATTTGGGTAATCTCTTCAATGACCTTCTGTTAGTACTTTGTGAAGGATTGTCCACGATATTGGATTTCCACGAAACTGATTTTGTTTGTTTCCGCGTGTCATCCCTTTTTGGTGATAGTTTAATGTTGTACGGATAAATATTCTCATTTCTTCCTAATATAAGGTTTTTCATTGTGGGCCAGCGCTCCACATTAGGTTCTGGAGCGACACAAATTCTAGGCAAAGGCACGTAAATATCGTCCAGAAAATCCGCATAACACAGTTCAATCTTGGAGTCGACTTGAGTCGATTTAGATTCGCGGAGATAATTTTCTTTCTTCGTTTTATCGGTCCCGACGTTCTTGTTTGATTTGCCAGTATCGGCGTTAAAGACGAGAGCGTTTCCAGACGGTGAAATGCGCCAAGTCACGGTAGGGTTGTCCGCCCCTGGCACGCGATCTCCCCTCCTCCCGTTACTATCTCCCATATCGCTTTTGATTATGTTGTTTGACTTTGTCACTTCTGCAAAATCGCGGCAATCTGTACTTTTGTTATTTCTTTCAACCGAACAATTTTCCGCTATTGAATATTGAACGGCACTTTTATCGCCGAAATTATTATTTCGCAAATTTCCGCTCGGCATTCGGAAACATTCCGCCGTTTGATTTTCAATCGGAGTTTCGGGAAATTGTGATTTTTCCCGACACGGTTGATTCTCGGTCGGGTTGTGATTGTTCAGCAAATCTGGAGTTATGTGAACTTTTTGTGATTTTGTGCAGGAGATTTTCGATTCGTTTTCGAGACTGTCGTCAGATATGCAGTCTGTTTCGTTTTCTTGCTGGTTGCAATCGTGAGAAATGCTTATATTAAATACTTGAGGTGTTAACCTGTCGTTATTATTCTCTGGTGTCGAGGGATCGTGCGTAACTTTGAGATATTTCGTAAATGAAGAGTGTTTTTTTCTCGGTGGAGGGAATTCTTGCGTCTGGGTCGATGTCGTATTAAAAGTGTTCGCTTCTTCCGTCATATTACCGCAAGTTCTGGTCAAAATAAAGTTGAAGTTGCCATTCATCTTCTCCGTCTCGACTCCCTTGTCATGGCTGTGCACAGAGCCTCCTGGAGGTCCGACAGCCTTCTCCTTGCAGAGCAACGTAAACGTCTCCGTTGCAACGCTGGCGTTGCAGAACTGTTTGCCATTTTCGTTTCCATTAAATGGGAACGGTTCGATGTCATCTTGAATATCGATACCGACTTCTTTGACTCTTAACAAAGAACCGTTTTCAGTTTGAGTCTCAGCCGGTATCCCTATTCTGAGTCTACGGGAGGCTCTCAAAGCCCTATAACTGATGTCAAAGAGCTTCTTCCTTGTAGTTTCACACGGCGTCCCATCGCTGGCAGTTTTCTTAATCGTCATACCTTTATCGTTTTTTTCCATGATGCTTTCTCTCCGTTTGCTGAGAGAGTAGAGTCTGTCTGTCACAGAAGCGACTATTACAGCTCGTTTGTTGTATGGTTCGTAAGGTACGTGGGTTCTCGGTGTATCAACGTGATGTGATGGTAATGATTCCTCGCTGATACCGTTGCTCTTGTCTCTATTATTTTTTTCCTTTTCTTCTATCCTGTTTTTAGCGACTTTATTTAACCGCACGACAGGGGTTCTCGAAGTTTTGAGCCCAGGATGGCTGTCTATAGATGGTAAAGTCTCGTGGGAGCTGTACTGGCGGTTCTTGTTCCTCAAAGGTGGGAACGGTTTGAAGTCGTGGACACTACCAGCCCTGTTAAGCCGCGGTCCGAAGAGAAGGTCTTCGGCCTGACCGGAGTGTTGCACTGAGCTCTGTGTGGAGGGGACGGAAGGCGTGTCGTTACTGACGAGGCTGAGGCGCGAGGAGGCCAGCGAGGTGAGGGAGCCTCCCCCTTCACCCTCCCGTTCCCCCTCGCCACCCTTCACGGTGCTGTCGGACTCCGCTCCGTCCTCCGCTTGCACCCCCACCCGCTGGGGCCTGCTCCCCTCCTTCAGGGACACCTGTGACACACGTGACAGATAACACAGTTAGAAGTATCGCCCTGGGAGTAATGTACACGCCACTGATCAATGATGAATGATCTATGAAGCCACTTAGTGACACACCACAGGGGTGACCCATATTGGAATGGAGTATATTATGGTTTTCAGTGATACTGAAACAGGAAGCATTATTTAAGAATCTGATTATCATCCCTTAAAAAAATGAAAGAATCAAATGAAAAAAAATGAAAGAAAGCAGTACGAAATTTGATATGTAAATAAAATATATTATCACAATAACCACGACCTCCGTCGCTTAGCAGGTAAGACGCCTGTCTTCTGACCCGGAAATTGCGGGTTCGATTCCCGCTGGAACCCAATTTAAAAAAAAGTTTTAAATCTGGTTTTCACTTAAGACCTCATACACATATTTCTGGTTGGTTTAGAGGAAATTGTCACATGGCAATGATCCCACAGGATCGTTCTATATACAAAGAAAATGTTTTACATGATTCGCTCGGGCGGTTCTATATCTGACAGAAGTCGTTTATCTAAATATTACACTTGTAACCTTTTTAAATGGTCGATAAAAGATCGTACATTGTATATGATTCAATAAAATAAAATATTAGCGAGTTCCGAGTGTCTAGTTAAAGCGCCCTTGAGGAGACTTTGCTCTCTAAACAAACGGTGCTATATAAAATTGTCCATTGAAAAAAAAAACGATATTTGTGGCCTAGTTGTTAAGACATAGATAGGTCTTTCTACCTGAGGGGTGCAGGTTCCATTAAAGTACGTACTAAATAATAAAAAGTATTCTAGTCTGGTTTTCAATTAAGGCCTTTCCGGTAAGTTGGGAGAGATTGCCACATAGCAATAAGCCCGCCAGGTTGTGCTGCATACAATGAAAGTGTAATACATTTATACCATCGGAACATTTCCCTGTCGGGGCAGGTAGATACAATAAGACAGAGCACTGGACTTTCCTATCTCGTACACCTTTTTCATATCCATACATACACTTTCTCATACAAATCCTACGATTTCTCTGATTTTCTACATTTATTTCTTTCAAAATATTCACTTGATCCAACCATACTTTCCTAACTCTTCTTCTACCAGTGATATTTGTACTATCATATATATTTGTTTTGTTGCCTTTCTTAATTCATTCATTCTATATGCCCAAACCATCTCAGAGTGCTTCTTTTTTATTTCAAATGTATCCATAATAACTAGATAAAATAATACAATTAATTAATTAGTACGGTCATACATGTTGAAGAGCGGGGCCAGGGAACAAATTATTGTCTTCGGCCCCAGTAATCAAGCCTTCGGGTTAAAAACAACTGGAGTAAGCAAATAATGTGCAGTTCGCCATCGTACTTGTTGGAAATACTGCCGCACGTGGACAGGCGACTTCCGTGGCCTAATTGGTAAGACGCCTGCTTCCCAAACTGGAGGCTGCGAGTTCGATTTCTGTTGGAACCCAGGTTTTTTTTTACCAGTCTGGTTTTGCCTTTAGGCCTCTTTAATACAGGTTATAGCTACCGTCTCGTTCATGTTCATATCTCATCATACATACTCTTCTGCTTATCATAATTATATAATTTCTCTCAGTTGAAATGTATCTAACTGTTTTCTTCCACTCATTTCTCAATCTATCTCTTCCTCACTCTCGTCCTTTATCCATTAAAATATCAAATATTCCACACAAGGCGTGTATTTATTCTGCCTTTATCCATTGTAATATCAAATATTCCACACAAGGCGTGTATTTATTCTGCCTTTATCCATTGTAATATCAAATATTCCACACAAGGCGTGTATTTATTCTGCCTTTATCCATTGTAATATTAAATATTCCACACAAGGCGTGTATTTATTCTGCCTTTATCCATTGTAATATTAAATATTCCACACAAGGCGTGTATTTATTCTGCCTTTATCCATTGTAATATTAAATATTCCACACAAGGCGTGTATTTATTCTGATTTTACCACTCCCTTTTAATTCCTCCATACATCAAGTTAGGCACTAACACACCATTATGCACAATCATTGTTGATGACCTCCGTGGCCTACTTGGTAAGACACCTGTCTTCTGATTCATGGTTAGAGGTTCAGTTCCCGTTGAAACTAAGATAGTTTTCAATGATTCTCGTTATATTTTCACTTAAGGCCTCTTTAGCGTCTTTCTGATTGGTTGAAAGATATTGTCACATGGTAACAATCCCGCCAGGTTGTACTGTATACAACGAAAGTGTAATACAACATAATACAGGCAGCAAAACTCGCATTCGTCTAGCACGTATGAATGTTGCTACCAGAGGAACTCGTTATTTAGACTGGCAGCATCTTTTTTTTTGGGTACCATTGAGAAACTAGCCTGAAGCCCCATGGTAGAAGAACCTTGCCAACTGGACAACAATAAAAAAATATTAAGACATCGAATATGTCTGTCGTACATACTTCTTTAACCTTAACTGAAAATGTTAATATCTTATCAAAATATAGTCAGATGATTTGGTTGGTTGTGTTAGCCTTTATTTTATTTATTCGTTCCACATGCCCAAACCATCTCTTGTTCCACATGCCCAAACCATCAAGAGTGCTCTTCTTCATCTTAAAATATACAGTACAAATGTAAGTGAGAGAGGAAGACCAGTAGAAGTATGATTGGATCGTGTAAATAATATTTTGAAAGAAATAAACGTAGAAAGTCAGACAAATCGTCAGAGATGTATGACATGATGTATTGATGTAGAAAAGGCGAAGGATGTACGAGTATATTGAGAAAAGAAGATCAGGCGATTTGTCGTTACTGCCTACCCCATTAGGGAAATTACATAATGGTAGGTGTGTATACCATACATGTGAAAAAAGTGATTGAAATGATAGCTCAGCACGCTTACTATTGGACAATCGAATTTAATAAAATAAAGAATTGAATAAAATAAAGAATTGAATAAAATAAAATTGAATAAAATAAAAAAATTGAATAAATTAAAATCGAAAAAAACAAATGAAATCTATTTTTATCTGAATGTATCGAACTGTTTCACCAAAATATACAGCCAAGTAAGTGTGCATTTTAGACTAATAAAATGTAACAAGTACGGGTGTCAGACAGGGAGACAGACTGAAACCGTTTATATTTAATCTTATTATGATGAAAACTATTACAGAGGTCACATTTCTTCGAATTCGACAAAGAAACCATGTGTGACTCGACTCAATAATTCAATATGGTCAGTGCTCCCACACTGTCAGACGCCCGTTTATTATTTTTTTTAATCATAAGAAAAATATTTGACCTTACAACATTATTTAAGAATGTCGGAAATTTCAATAGATGTGTAATTAATTGTTCTCTCTGCCGACCCAAGTAGGAAAATGTCGTTTTGGTATAGTATGACAAAGGGATTGTAGATAATATATGAAAGATGCACTGTACTAAGAGGTAACAAGTGAACGGTAAAAGGTGATAACGAGTAACAAATAACAGGTGAAAGGTATATTATCAAGTCGAGCATATTTTTTGCATACAAGCCTAAACGAACAAATCTGAAATTATCCAAATATTTCAAAACAAAATGTTGAAAGGTGTGTTGCTATAGTTCGGAAATTCTAGGATGAGTCCTGTGACAGCTCACAAATTTGCCCCAATACAACCTTGTAACGATGTTCAGTAATTTTAATTATTTTATCAACTTTAATATAAGCCTCAATTCTAATAAATAGCAAGTTATTTAGGTAAATACATTACATAAGGTTGTATTGGGGCAAATTTGTGAGCTGTCACAGGACTCATCGTAGAGTTTCCGAACTATAACATTTTTAATTATCAACAAGTCAACGGAGCATTTGGTACTGTTTTTGTTACTAAATCAATCACAAAGTCATCAAAAATGATTGTATTATTATTGTCGACATTGAGCCTCGTAATGGAGGATGCCCTTGCCATTCCAACGTTAATTCAGTTGGAAAGCGAACCTGTGTCGTGGAATTTCTATTATTTAACCTGTACACCGCGTTAAAAATCAAATTCCACGAATCCTGTGCGCGGCACAATTTCGGCGTTTTTTTAATTTCTAAGTTTAAACGCGTATTTTGTTTAGAACCACTGATATTTGATTACACCACCAAGTAAACATGACATTCAAGTAATTTTCTGATAATAAATAATAGTCATTACTCTTAAGGAGACTCATTAAATAAAGGAGATACACTAAACATTACGTAAAATACACAAAGGAATGCTACAGATCAGATCACAGGCGTTTGCGCTTCCCGCGAGGAACACGTTAAGTGAGTGAGCCGTTGCATACCAGCAAACACGCTGGGAAAATCGGTTTACTGGATCCGATGGCACACCGAAGTGAGACAGACGATCGGAGCACACTGGTATGTTTTTTTTCCTTTTTTTTGAAAAAATAGATATGACTGAAGTCATAGGTATCCTTATACCCTCGAATACTAGGCAGAAAAATACCTGTGTCATTCAAAGGGAGTAGCACAGCGCGGGGTTCGAACCGGTGACCTTCCGCACAAAAGTCCAATGCGTTACCGCGTGGCCATGCACCTCACATTGTGCAAATGTGATCGGAATAAATAGAAAAAGAAGACCAAAGAAAGTGTGATTGAATCTGACATATTGAAAGAAAGAAACTTAAAACCTCAGAAAAATTGTAAGAACTATACTTCAGAAAGTCTAGGATGAACCGTGCGACGTTTGTCACAAAGGGATGGGGTAAAATCGTTTTTTTTTTACAAATCGAATAGTTTTTTTACAAATCGAATAGTTTTTTTACAAATCGAACAATTGTTTTTCTCTAAACTGACGTTTTAATTCCTAATTTTCATTATACTTACTTTCTAATGTATTGTATGATTTGTATACATCTTTAAACAGGCTAAGATCCACTATTAATTAATACTAATTACGAACATTGAATTAAAATCAATTTTTGAAAATCCAATTGTCGAATACCCCATCCCTAGCCAATGCAGACTAACGTAGTGACTTTTGACAAACGTCACCAAATATTATTTGATTTTAACAAACTGCCACAGTTTTGCTAATTTGTGACAAGATGTATTAATTGATCAATATTGTAAGTTTTATGTAATATACTTACCTAAATAACTTGCTATTTATTAGAATCGAGGCTTATATTAAAGTTGATAAAATAATTAAAATTACTGAACATTGTTACAAGGTTGTATTGGGGCAAATTTGTGAGCTGTCATACGGTTCATCCTAGATTTTCCGGACTATAAGAGAAACGCCACCAGAAGAGGAGTCTTTTTGTGCACTTTGTATTGTATAGTATTATACTTTCGTTGAATATAACACAACCTGGCGGGTACATTACCACGTAGTAATCTCTTCCAGCTAATCAGAAAGACTTTAACGAGGCAATAAGCGAAATCAGACTGAATCATTTTTATGACAAAAAAATATGGTTACCAACAGGAATTGAACTCGCAATCCCCATTAAGGATGAAAGTCATCTTATCAACTAAGCCACAGAGGTGATCATCATGTTTTATAAGTATTAAAACTTTTTTTTTAATGTGTACCAACGGGTTCAAACCCGAAACACCCAGGTTAAGAGACAAACGTTTTGCCAGCTAGACCATGGAAGGCTCATAAATATATATATTTTTTTATTATTATTACACATGACAAGAAATATACACAATTTGAGAAAAAACAACAGGTAATTTGATTTGGACATATAATTTTAATGGATCTGGGTTTGTTGCCTTTCATTTGTCGTATCCCCAGTAAACTAGGCTTTTGCCTGTATCTCACTGAGGATATTTAGTATGAAAAAATAAATCGATACTTCTTTCCGATTTTTGATAACACAAAAAACCCCGTTGCACGCTCTCATCAACCTGACAAACAGTGACACTTAACTACAACTGGAAACATTTTGCGAAACTCAACTCCTCACACATTATCGCTCCAGAAAGACCAAAAATATTCATCCCACAATATACTGCACACAATCATAAGAATAAAAACAAAAACAAATTCAAAACAAAAAAAAAAAAGAAAAAAAAGAAAAACACACAGAAACACAAATACAAAAACAACCAAAATTAAAACAACAATAAGAGACCCACACTCACGAGCTCACATAAATCCTTTCCACTCGTCATTCATCCTGAAAGCCCAAGTACTCAAAATCCTGTCGCAATAACAACCACGCTCCGATCGACTGTCTAAATGGTTTTCCTACCTTTACTTTTATTGAAGTCGGCACACCATTGTATGTAATGGGAGCCAAATAAGCATATTGCCTTTGGGCAAAAGAGGTTTTAACTCTAGGGATGGTGAACATTTCATTAGTTGTCATGCGTGTCATGTGTGTCTGCTGAGTTTGCATCTTCCCCTCCTCTCGATGGTAGTGCCAGAGAATAGATTTATTGAATTTGATTTTCTGGTGTTGATCTTTCTGGATGTGGGCATATTTTGTTCCTCATAAAATAATATGTTTTGGTGGGATACAATACATCCTGGCAAGCTTGTTACCATGTGGCAATCACTTCCAATCCACCAAGAAGATGTAAAAAGATACCTTAAGTGAAAACCAAACTAGAATATTTTTTTTTATATAACTGGTTTCCAGCTGAATTTGAACCCGCAACTTTGGGGTTGAGAGACAGACGTCTTACCAACTAGATCACGGAGGTTGTCTTTCTGGTTGGTTGGAATAAACTGTCACGAACTGTAGTTTGTACTGTATTTGTAAGATGTATTTGGAAAGATTGAGAAAAATGTGATCATCATAAAAGAAGAGTATAACTTAACACGTTCACTGCGTCGAACACGGCTCCCGTGTCCATACAAAATAGCCTTGAATGTTAAGTGCACTCATAAACGTCTCCCGATAAGGATTCGTCGCCGGTTTCATGTGTTTTGAAGACACGAAGGAATACAATTGTATATGATGTTTCAATAGAAAGTAGAATTTGATTTTTAACAAAGTTATGGGTTTTCAAAAATTCGCGAATTTTCAACATCTCTGTATGACATTTTATACGCAGTGAATGTGTTTTAAACATAAAGAAGTGTGATATGATGAAATAGAAACATCTCATTATTTCTTCATACACAATCACTTTATTCTGCAGTCTGGCATACGCACACATTTTATTCAGCTCTCTCCATTCTTTTTCAATGTCCTCGTTTCACCCCCATTAAAAATAAATTCTTTCTCCCTACAAAATAACTCTTATTTTTTTTAAATAGGCAATCCATCCAAACTAGAATGATTTGTGTCGCCAAATTAAAGTCATTATGCAATTATACGAGTCAATTTAATAAAACCAATGACAATTCTAGATAATTCAAAGTTTCAACAGATAAAGCTGAAAAAATGTAACAATCGATCTATAAGTGGAAAAGTTACTCTAAGAAAAAAAAAGAAACTCATTCTAATAGGGAAATAACGTGATGTTGATGATGATTATGACGTCAGATAAATAATTAAAAAATCAAAAAGTCTATGCTCGTATGCCAGTCCGTGCTCTACCTCTGCATATAAAACTAAATGCCACGTTTATTCCGATGTTCTGGTTTCGCTTTAGCCCCAACGAAATGTTTATAGGCCGAGTCATCACATTTATTATGGTGGTTTCCGTCGTTATTGCCACGTGATCGTGCGGTTTGACATTTGCGAGTATTTAAACGGAAAGGAACCAACCCACAAAATACAATTTTACCACCTCGTGTTGCCCAAAATTAAAAAAAAAATGTAGATATGTGTTACCTAGTATATAAAACAACTGCGTTCCTGCCCGTGGGTTGTGAGTTCGATCTTCGTTGATCCCGCTGGAACCCAGCTTTTTTAAAAAGGATTTAAGTCTCGTTTTCACTTAAGACTTCTTTAACATCTTTCTGGTTGGTTGGTTGGAAGAGATTGCAACATGGTAATAATTTTACAAGGATATACAACGAAAGCAGAATACAATACCCAGATTTAAAAAAAGATTTTTTTTTTTTTAACCTGGCGAGTTTATTACCATGTGGCAATCTCTTACAACCAACCAGAAAGATGTTTTTATAGGTCCTTAGTGTTAACCAGACTGGAATCCTATTTAAAAAAATCTGGGTTCCAGCGGAGATCGAACCCTGGATTTCTGCTTTGTTGAAAAAGATTGCCACCAGGCTGGACTTTATATTGTTCAATTCGACCCCACCACCACCCAAACTGTTATGGGAAATGAAATAGCGTATTGTACACTAAAACAGTGCTATTCAAATGGTGGTTCGCAGACCGGTGCCGGTCCGTGGTCCAGCGACCGCTCGTCCGTGGGTCAGCAGTAGTCGCAGTAACTGTAGATCGTGATTTAGTAAGGTCTTATTATTTTCATGTTGTATTTCTTTGAATTCAATAATACTATACTAACTAAACTTTTTTAATACACACCCCATCTTAAAATATACTAAGTTGGTACCTAGGTGGTATAGAAAGATATATTATACATGGCGTGATAAAATATTAAGCCGGTACCTAGGCGGTATAGAAAGATATATTATACATGGCGTGATAAAAGTACTAAGCCGGTACCTAGGTGGCATAGAAAGATATATTATACATGGCGGCATAAAATACTAAGCCGGTACCTAGGTGGCATAGAAAGATATATTATACATGGCGTGATAAAAGTACTAAGCCGGTACCTAGGTGGCATAGAAAGATACATGGCGTGATAAAAAAAAATTACGAGAATTTAAATTTTTATCAAAAAGTATTTATTCAATAATTAATATCAAAACTGTCCCCTTCAAAGTAGTCTCTGTAGGATAAAATGTATTTTTGCCGAATTTTTTTTTTTTAAATCTGCATAACATTTGTGGAACGCACTTTAGATAGATAGCCTTTAGCTCACCCAGCGATTAAGCCGTTATCTCATCTGCGATCGCAAAACGTTTTCTTTTTCAATGTCCTCTTCATCTAAGGGAACAAGTAAAAGTCGCAGGGGGTCATATATGGTGAATACGGTGGCTGCGGCATCACGACAGTGTTGGTTTTGGCCAAAAATTACAACAGGGGGAGTGACAAGATTAAAGGAAAAAAAGGTTGCCATTGAAGCTCCCGTGGCCAGATAGAAATTGGATAGTCCAATAGCTTGGAAACACTCATAGGAAGCTAAGCCCAATAGCTTGGAAACACTCATAGGAAGCTAAGTCCAATATCATCTTGGAAACACTCATAGGAAGCTAAGTCCAATAGCTTGGAAACACTCATAGGAAGCTAAGTCCAATAGCTTGGAAACACTCATAGAAAGCTAAGTCCAATAGCTTGGAAACACTCATAGGAAGCTAAGTCCAATAGCTTGGAAATACTCATAAGAAGCTAAGTCCAATATCTTGCAAACACCCATAGGAAGCTAAGTCCAATAGCTTGGAAACACTCATAGAAAGCTAAGTCCAATAGCTTGGAAACACTCATAGGAAGCTAAGTCCAATAGCTTGGAAATACTCATAAGAAGCTAAGTCCAATATCTTGCAAACACCCATAGGAAGCTAAGTCCAATAGCTTGGAAACACTCATAGGAAGCTAAGTCCAATAGCTTGGAAACACTCATAAGAAGCTGAGTTCTCTAAACAATGAAAGTGTAATACAATGTAGTATTGTATTGCTTTTTCGTTGCATACAATAAAACCTGACGGACTTATTACCACGTGACAATCTTTTCAAACCAACCAGAAATATATTGAAGAGGTTTTAAGTAAAATTCAGAATTCTATTTGAAAAAAAAAGTTTACAAACGGAATTCGAACCCGCAAACCGCGGATTGGAAGACAGGCGTCTTATAAATTAGTCCACATAGGTCGTATGTCATTGTGAAAAGCGCAAAATATTAATTAATACCAAGTGAATGCATTAAAAAAAAGGTAAGTAATAAGAGAAACAGAAGGAACTGTATGAGAAAATGTATAGATGTGGAGGAGGTAAAGAAAGTATGTCGTGATAGGAACATTTGACGCTGTGTTCTCTCTGTCTACACTAACGGGGAAATGGTGTGATAGTATGTATGTACAAGTTTATATTAAGAATGAATCTGAACTTAAAGACTTATGTATTTGCAAGGATGTGTAGGGACTACGGTCGTCCCTGAATATTGTCAACACGCACGGTCAACGAACAACGAAACGACCTTCGGACATGCCCAAAGGTCGCATACCAGAACATTAATATTGTTTACCCGCAAATACTATTTACGACACATTCCACAGTAGAAAGAGAACACATGACGCCGTCTCGCCAACAAATATTCTACCCACTATATTATTCGCAACGTCTGCGACCACCTCTGCACGCACAGGAGTGAGATAAAAATATATTGCGGACGCACTCACGCGCCCCGTTCTGAATATGTATATATACCTACTTATCGATAAATAAAGAATCACTTATTATTAATCACTTGACCATTCATCGCTGTTTACTATTCATTGATTATTCACTCTCACTTTCCGCATTGCTAATCGAGGTATTTTATTTAAATACCAAACAACAATCATAATCATCAGCACGTCCTACTAGGACATCCGCTAAAGATGTAAAAAACAATGGTTTGGGGGTGCTAAATAATTTAACGAATGGCGAAAAATAAACTCAACAAATCTACTACGCGATATATAATATATAAAAGCTTAACTGTATATGTTGCAAAAGGAATATCTAACTCTCAGTTATCTCTGCCTACCCCAAAATGGAAATAGCATGATGGTAATTTATAATGATTTCAAATCCTGTCTGCGCAAAAAAGTTATATGGATTTTAAATACAATCATGAAATTAGAAGTAAGCCGAGAGAACAGATCTCCTTACATTTCTAATCATTCACACATCTCGTCATAAATGCTCATCGATCTCTCATACTTATAACCTTACTTCGCTCAGCCAAAATTTCTTAAAATATATATTTCAATTTTTTCGACGTACCTCTTCCCCTCCAGCCATTAATTCATACATATTAGTTTTGTAAATGTTTCAGAACTCATTCTCTCGAAATGTCCAAACCATCTCAAGATTCCTTTCTTTATTTTAACACTTATAACACCCGACTGAAACAGTTATCCCTAATTCGGTCATTACTTGCTCTATCATACATTGTAATACCAGATATTTCACACAAAGCGCGCATTTCTACCGCATTAATTCAGCAGGCAGACTCCCTTTGTCAGCATGCCTCTCCTCTTGTTCTGAATCGCCCTCCGCAATTTTTTTAGGGTCTCACAGTATCTTGCAGAGTTGATGGTCTCCCCTTGAGGCATATATTCAATTAAAATTATGCCTTGACAGTCCCAAAACACGGATGCCATGATTTTCTTGGCTGAAATTGTGGTTTTGAACTTTTTGGCGGAGGGTGAAGATGTGTGACGCCACTGTTGAGACTGCCTTTTGGTTTCAGGCGTATAGTGTGCAGCCCAAGTTTCATCTCCAGTAACGATGGAGCGGAGAAATTCATCTCCATGGAGTTTGCAGCGCCTCAAAAACTCTTGACGGCATTATTTATTTCGCACTTGGCGGGAGATTGGATTGACATATTTCACGAAACGTGTTGTCGCGTCGACACTTCTCAACGTACTGACCTCGAACCGGTCTCGTTGCGGAGGGGAAGAGTCAGGCTACACGGAAGTGTAGCCAACATGTCGAAAATAAAATCCATCCGGTCGTGAGAGCCTCAGTACACTTACTTTCTGGATACGCCTAGTACGTACTATCCATTTTTGAAGACTTTCCATTTGGTTTTTCATGGTTTAATTCCGTGTAAAAAATTATTCAATACAAAGAACTTGGATGTTTCCTAAAATATCTTAAAGCATGTAAACTGTGGGTTGGGCTATTTTTGCATATACGCCTACAGTTTTACTACGATATAAAGCCAGGTTTACACTGACGAACACGACTTTAAGGTGTGTTTACACCACATTAAAATGATGATAAAATTATAAGAGACAATTATTATTATTGCACGAATATAATATTTACCCATTTAACAGGTCGTTGTTCTATTCAAATGTTACTATAGTTCGGAAAATCTAGGTCCTGTGATAGCTCACAAATTTGCCCTAATACAAACTTGTAACGATGTTCAGTAATTTTAATTATTTTATCAACTTTAATATAAGCCTAATAGCAAGTTATTTAGATAAATACATTACATAAAATTAACAATAATGACAAATAAATACATCTTGTCACAAATTAGCAAAAATGTGGCAGTTTGTTAAAATCAAATTATATTCGGTGACGTTTGTCAAAAGTCGCTACGTTAGTCTGCATTGGCTAGGGATGGGGTATACGATAATTCGATTTTAGATTTTTTTTTATACATAAATCGTAATTAGTATTAATCCATAGTGGATCAATACTATTTAAAGATATTTGGCCTATTTAAAGATACATACAAATCATACAATACATTAGAAAGTCAATATAATGAAAATTAGGAATTAAAACGTCAGTTTAGAGAAAAACAATTGTTCGATTTATTAAAAAACTAATCCATTTGTAAAAAAAAACGATGTTACCCCATCCCTTTGTGACATGACGTTTTAAACGTCGCACGGTTCATCATAGACTTTCTGAAGTATAGAAGAAATTATGAGCGCCATTAGAGGCGTAACTTGAACAGTGGCATAGCGAGGGTCTTATTGCCAAGGGACAAGGCACAAAATCTGCGCCCACTTGGGTGAAGTGTAAGCAAAGTATATTTAGGGTGCTTCTGGCATTCATGCTGTATTACATAAATACATACCATAGCGCTATTTCCCTGTCGGACTAAGCAGAAAGGACAGAGCGTCAGACTTTTCTATCTCGACACTAATCTTCTATATCCATACACCTTCTCATAGACTTCTACGGTTCCGCTAACTTTTTACGTTTTCTTCTTTCGAAAATAATTTGACACTAGCATACTTTCCTTGGTCTTCCTCTACCAATACATACCATAGCGCTATTTCCCTGTCGGGGTAAGCAGAAAGGACAGAGCGTTAGACTTTTCTATCTCGACACTCATCTTCTATATCCATACACCTTCTCGTAGACTTCTACCGTTCCGCTAACTTTTTACGTTTTCTTCTTTCGAAAATAATTTGACACTAGCATACTTTCCTTGGTCTTCCTCTACCAATATATACCATACCGCTATTTCCCTGTCGGGATAAGCAGAAAGGACAGGGTGTCAGACTTTTCTATCTTGACACTCATCTTCTATATCCATACACCTTCTCATAGACTTCTACGAATCCGCTAACTTTTTACGTTTTCTTCTTTCAAGAATAATTTGACACTAGCATACTTTCCTTGGTCTTCCTCTACCAATACATACCATAGCGCCATTTCCCTGTCAGGGTTAGCAGAAAAGACAGAGCGTTAGACTTTTCTATCTCGACACTCATCTTCTATATCCATACACCTTCTCATAGACTTCTACGCTTCCGCTAACTTTTTACGTTTTCTTCTTTCAAAAATCATTTGACACTAGCTTACTTTCCTTGGTCTTCCTCTACCAATACATACCATAGCGCTATTTCCATGTCGGGGTAAGCAGAAAAGACAGGGTGTCAGACTTTTATATCTTGACACTCATCTTCTATATCCATACACCTTCTCGTAGACTTCTACGCTTCCGCTAACTTTTTACGTTTTCTTCTTTCAAAAATAATTTGACACTAGCTTACTTTCCTTGGTCTTCCTCTACCAATACATACCATAGCGCTATTGCCCTGTCGGGGTATGCAGAAAGGACAGAGCGTCAGACATTTCTATCTTGACACTCATCTTCTATATTCATACACCTTCTCATAGACTTCTACGCTTCCGCTAACTTTTTACGTTTTCTTCTTTCAAAAATAATTTGACACTAGCTTACTTTCCTTGGTCTTCCTCTACCAATACATACCATAGCGCTATTGCCCTGTCGGGGTATGCAGAAAGGACAGAACGTCAGACATTTCTATCTTGACACTCATCTTCTATATCCATATACCTTCTCATAGACTTCTACGGTTCCGCTAACTTTTTACGTTTTCTTCTTTCGAAAATAATTTGACACTAGCATACTTTCCTTGGTCTTCCTCTACCAATTCACACCATAGCGCTATTTCCCTGTCGGGGTAAGCAGAAAGGACAAGGTGTCAGGCTTTTCTATCTTGACACTCATCTTCTATATCCATACACCTTCTCGTAGACTTCTACGGTTCCGCTAACTTTTTACGTTTTCTTCATTCGAAAATAATTTGACACTAGCATACTTTCCTTGGTCTTCCTCTACCAATACATACCATAGCGCCATTTCCCTGTCAGGGTTAGCAGAAAAGACAGAGCGTTAGACTTTTCTATCTCGACACTCATCTTCTATATCCATACACCTTCTCATAGACTTCTACGGTTCCGCTAACTTTTTACGTTATCTTCTTTCGAAAATAATTTGACACTAGCATACTTTCCTTGGTCTTCCTCTACCAATACATACCATAGCGCTATTTCCCTGTCGGGGTAAGCAGAAAGGACAGAGCGTTAGACTTTTCTATCTCGACACTCATCTTCTATATCCATACACCTTCTCATAGACTTCTACGGTTTCGCTAACTTTTTACGTTTTCTTCTTTCGAAAATAATTTGACACTAGCATACTTTCCTTGGTCTTCCTCTACCAATACATACCATAGCGCTATTTCCCTGTCGGGGTAAGCAGAAAGGACAGGGCGTCAAACTTTTCTATCTCGACACTCATCTTCTATATCCATACACCTTCTCATAGACTTCTACGGTTCCGCTAACTTTTTACGTTTTCTTATTTCAAAAATAATTTGACACTAGCATACTTGGCTTGGTCTTCCTCTACCAAGCCTTCCACTCACATTTGCACTGCATATTTTTTTCGTTAGTCTTTCTTCATTCATTCATTCTACGTACCTAAATCATCTCAGAGCACTCTTCGTCATCTTACTAAAAACATCAGTCTTAAATTAAAATTCATCCCCAGTCTCTTCATTACGTATTCTGTCAAACATTGTAACCCCGTGTATTATTCTAAGTGCACGCATTTTGTTGGTTCTTTTCCACGTTCACATTTCCCTTCCATACATTAAAGACGGTACTAAAATACTGCTGTGAACTATCATAATACTATATAGAGTATGTTGGCAGAAAGGCTCACAGTGTGTACAACATGTATACAATTCCTATAACATCTACTGCGGTCGGAAGGCAATGGGAAACCACCCCACTATTATGATATTCTCAAGAAAACCACATGAATATGTTTAAAAAATTGTGGGTCACGTTCTTCAGCATTGAGGTCACGCCGAAGATTTCTTTAATAGGTTGAGCTGGTTAAGAATGGTCGAGAAACAGCGCTATAAAAAATTCTAAGAAATAAAAGCGCACTGGACGCATTCTATTGCAATATGCACCATACCTGAATTCCCAAGAATCTTATAATCACCTGCGTTGTCCGGTCCGCACGCTTCTTGGCCCCAGAACCAACAGCTCCTTTGAATAGCTTGTCTTGGGCGGCACCGAGCAGGAGTGCCTTCAGTCGCGCCACCTCGGCCCGCAGCGCCCGCACGCTGCGCTCGCTTGCCCCTGCGTTAGCGCCCCCGCCGCGGGACGTACGCCCTCCACCCTGCGCCCCTGCAACCACTTGTATTCGCCGCGCCCGCGCCGCCCAGCGCATCGTGTTTACTGTCTCGGAGTAACACGACGCCGATGGCGAGACAGCTGTAAGATTTTTTAGTTGGAAAAATCATAGTTTAAATTTATATGTCGTTATACAAGGTACAATATATATAATAATAAAAATAAAATAACGATTTATATAGCGCCGTTTGAAGCAAATCAATATGGTAAATTGTAATGAAATTGGTTAGTTTTGAGAGTGGCATCGTTTGTTGACTCAACCGCTCCCAAATGTCAAATGAATTTGTGCGTAGCACTTTGGTGTGGCCAAACATTAAGTCTCCTAGTCTATTAGTCACGTAGCATCTAGCGAAGCACTTTGGTGTGGCCTTAGCCTGACAGGTTTACGTTAAAATCAGTAATAAATATTAAAGTAATGTATTATTTATTTTAACAATTAATTTTACTTTTGTATAATATTTAATATTTACTTTTGTATAATAAGAGAAATAATTCTGTGAACCCGGATTTGATTTTGCGATATTAAATATAGTTTTCTAATGTCTAAGAATGGACACTTATGACTAAGGTTGTATTATTGCTTTATGAAAAAAAAAACACACCTTAACAACTTTCTCCTTCGCTGGTAAAACGGTTTGCATGTGAAAACGTAAATATGATAAATTAGAAGTAATAATTTAAAAGCAAAAATAGTATTAATACGTACTTGGTAAAATTCTAGTAGATACTAAGTACTATCCTAGTACCGTTCTGATACAGTCCTAAAACACCATGTATAGTTCTAATAGAACTTTGTTAAGTTCTAGTACAGTCCTATTATATAGCAAGTACATGCTTAGTACAGTCCTAATACGGACTTTGTAAAGTTCTATTACAGATCTAATATACATGTATAGCAAGTACATTCTTAGTACAATCCTAATACGGACTTTGTAAAGTTTTAGTACAGTCCTAATATATAGCAAACACATTTCTAGTACAGTCCTAATACATATTTTGTAAAGTTATAGTAAAATCCTAATATATACCAAGGGCAATCTTAGTACAATCCTAATATATAGCAATTACAGTCCTAACACAGACTATAAAGTTATAATACAGTCCTCATGTACTTTTATACCAAGAACATTCTTAGTACAATCATAATACGGACTTTGTAAAGCTCTAGTACATCCCTTATACCAAATATATTCCTGGTACATTCATAATAAGGACTTTATAATGCTCTAGTACAGGGGGTCTCCAAACTTTTTAGCCTTAGGGCCAGACTGACTCCTCCACTAAGTCCCAAGGGCCAAGACCTAGCTAGCTCATCATACCAACATACTGTAATTTTGAATTACGCGCAAATTTTCGTATTGGGACTAGCCGGCGAGTGAGATATTTATGGCGCAGGGTGCTGGGGTGGACTCCGCTCCGTTCGCAATTTCGGTTGGTAGATACTGGCAAGTCTCAAGGACATCATTGCGGTGGAGATAGCCGATGCGCGTGATGTGCGTTACGACTACGTACGACCATTATAAATGTATAGTAGTGACATCTTGCAAATACAGTGTGTTTAATTGCAAATACAGTAGTCAAAATGTTCAATTTCATTATGTATGTCAGTTATTGTGTTTCGTAATTGGTCGTTAAATAAAAACATCTGATTATTATTTTGTATGATTTACTTACATTGTAAATTTTACAATGTAATCAAAATAAACTATGATGGGCCGGATTGGTGGTGCTCGCGGGCCGGTGTTAGCCCGTGGGCCGTAGTTTGGAAACCCCTGTTCTAGTACATACCTCATACAGTCCTAGAACAGTCATAATATAGACCAGAAGCAGTTATACAAGTTCAGTCCTGATACTCGTACAGACCCACTACAGTCTTAATACAGATCTGGTACAAAGCATATACAAAAGCATGCACGAAGAGAATATACTCGTATATATCGAAAGAGGAGTACTTACTGGCGACCATGAGCGTTGTAGCGGTGGCGGAAGACAGCGTGTCCCTCAGCAGCCACGTCAGCACGGAGTCGCGGTAGGGCACGTACCTGGCACTTCGGCCTGCCCCGGACCTGCCTGGGTTTCATAAAAATATACTATATAATTAATATACATATCAACACAACATTTCCCTGTCGAGATAGGCGGAGAGGTGAGAGCACCAAACATTCCTGTTGCGACACACATCTTTCGCCTCTTCTACATCCATACACCTTCTCGTATAGCTTCTGTGATTTATCGGTATTTTAACGTTTCCTTCTTTCAAAATGTCCATCACTTAATCCAACCATACTTTCCTTGGTCTTCTTCTACCACACCTTCCACTAACATTTGCACCGTATATTTGTTTTGATAGTCTTGTTTCATTTATGCTTTCTACATGCCCTAATTAATTATAATACATTTATTTATTATTAAACAGTACAATGTATTTTATAACGATAATAATAAAATCAGTAGTGAGTACTTTATAAATTAAAAAAAACAGAATAAATGAAAAAAAAATAAAACAATTATAATTAAAATAAAAGCAAAGAAACAATAGTAACAAAAAAATCAAACAATACATAAATATTCAAGTAAGTACAGTACCTGGCGGTAAGTAAAACACATCGGGCTTAAGAAAGAGACTGTCGGCCATAATCGGCTAACTTCATACACGTATTCCGTCGCGATTTGTCAGTCGTAGTCAAGCGTTTGTAGGGTGTGGTATGAATGACAGAGACGACGCTCTACAAAGTCGAATTTAGCCGATTATGGCCGACAATCTCTTTCTTAATCCCGATGTGTATTACTTACCGCCGGGTTCTGTACACATGTCACACTCTCACAATAATGCAAAATTCAACTATATGAGTCTCCAAAACAATACGGTGTCGTCCAAAGGCGGACAATCCACACTACGCCAAACCGGGCTTCATCCTTGACATCAATGTATAGTAAAAGAGAGCATATTTTTATCTGAAAATCTAGAGTAAACTTAAATAGTAGAATGTATTAAAGTAATGATTCAGCATCCATTCATCTCTCACGGTCGTCAGTGCAAACGCCTTTCTATAGGAAAGTTTAGCAAAAAAATAGTGCAAAGATAGTAACATAAACGTCTTACCTAGAGCTGAGAT
Organism: Odontocerum albicorne; assembly: GCA_949825065.1. NCBI lineage: Eukaryota > Metazoa > Arthropoda > Insecta > Trichoptera > Odontoceridae > Odontocerum > Odontocerum albicorne. Next base: position 40,131,192 of record OX463855.1, read on the forward strand.
GACGTTGGCCAAAGCCACAAGGGATTTATTGATGTTGGCTCCTTCCTTTTGCCGGGAGATGACGTTGTTCACTTTGCTGGGTCTCTCGCTGGAATCGTCACAGATACACAAGGTAAATATTTTATTTTACTTTTATGTTACATATCATTACGCAGTATCCCTTGCGGATAGGCAGATATAACACATTTCCAAACATTTATATACAAGCACACAACTCTCGCCTCTTCGACATTCATATACGAGTATATCGTTATGCAAAATCTTCCATTATTCCTATTTTGCTCCCATGACATACAATGGGGTGCCGAACTCGATAAAGGTAAAGGGAAGAAAACAGTTTGGGCAGTCGATCGGAGTGTGGTTGTTATTGCGACATGAGTTTGAGTACTTGGGCTTGTAAGAGGAATTACTTGTGGAAAAGGTTTGTGAGAGCTCTTGAGTGTGGTGTTTTTTGTTGTTTTATATTTATATTTTTGTATATACGTATTTTTTTTTTGCTTTATGATTGTGTGGGGTATATTGTGGGATGAATGTTTTGGTCTGTCTGGAGTGATGAAGTGTGAGGAGTTTGATTTCGCGTGATGTATACATATATAATTGAGTGTCACTGTTTGTCAGGTTGATGAGAATGTGCAACGGCGTTTTACATAATCCAAAATCGGAAAGAAGTATCGATTTATTTTTTCATGCTATGATATATGTCCTCAGTGAGATACAGGCAAAAGCCTTGTTTACTGAGGACACGACAAATGAAAGGCAACAACCCCAGATCCATTTAAATTGTGTGTCCAAATTAAATTACCTTTTGTTTTGTGATTGGACTGGTATAAGGAGCGTCGGGATCTTTTTCGGGCTGCCAGGGACAAAGATGTCTACTCTCAGGTGATATTCAACGCTGGGGGGACCTGACATGACACTCGGAAGAAGAATGAATTAATTATACGAAGGTGACCTGGTAGATCTGAGAGCACTTCTTCCCTATCTCTATCTAGTACAGAGTTGAATACACGTACATTTCAGCTAGGTCAAGAAGACAGGAGATGCTTTTGATTATATGAATTGCAATTCAAGCTCCTGACTGACGCATGATACAGCGGGAATTTCCTCCTTGAGAAAATTTCTTTATCTTAGACAGCTCTGGATTCACATACCTTCCAGCCAAATCCAGCAAAGTGAGTGTGGTGGTTGGATTCCCGCTCCTGAGGGCCAGCAGCGCGTGGGACCTGCTGGACTGGAGGTTCCTCTGGGTGGCGGCGCTCTTTCTCCTGGACCCGCCCAACTTCAGCAGCCAATCCAATTGGTCCCGCGTCTCTATCTTTATCTCGCTTAAACCTGGAGAAGTAAAACATAACTATTATATACCGTATTAGCCCGACTATAGGGCGATCCTGATTATAAGGCGATCCCCTATTTTTTAATCTGCTTTTTGGATTAAAAAATGTTTCCCTCACAATTGTAATATTATGAAAAATAAAATGCAAAATGTTTAACGAAAAATATTATGTATTAACACATTGTAATCGGGTACTTTTCGCGACAAGTGATGACGCAATGCGGGTACTTTTAGACTTTTTTGCGCCAAAATTAAACTTTCGTAAAAAAACCATATCTCTCAAACTAATTAGTATTTTTTCGAAAAACTTTTTGTATCTTACTAAGAATAGAACTATCTATATCTTTATTATGCAAAATATGGGTTGCTCTATTTTTTACTCACACAAAATTACTACATTCTAGGTAAACATAGAAAAAAATACTCTTTCACCATCAAAATTATTTTATTCACATAAAATTACAATATAATTACGAAATTTTCAATAGATCTTATAAGAATCTTATAAGATCTTCAAAGATCTTATAAGAATCTTATAATAGATAACGCGCAGTTTCCACCCCATTTGGCGACCGTGTTTACAAGTTTCCCGCATACCACCGCTTGGCAAACCAAAACGAGTAAACTCGTCTCCCGCTCTCTACTATAAGACGGGATAGAACGAGTTTTATCGTTTCCCGCAAACAATGTGTTAAAACAAGGTAAGTACCCAGATAATAGTAAAGTAAAGTATATGTTTAAACATGAAAAGAAGAAGTAAAAATTTCCAACTACAGTAGCTAATCAGATCAGTCAGGTTCACATATGGCTATACCATATAGGTAGCATCCTCAGCATCAGTCTCATCTCATCTTCAGTGATATTATCGTCTTCGGAATCCTCAATCATATTTTACCACAAAATATCATCTTCAGCACCGTCCATTTTATTGGATATGCAACATTTTTTAAATCCATTGATGATGGTTTCATTGGAAATTCGATGACTTGTGACTCGAATATAAGGCGACCCCCCCTACTTATGTGTCCCCTTTTTAAATAAAAACCTCGCCTTATAGTCGGGCTAATACGGTAATTGATAATTGAACAGAAAAAATATGTACAGAATTCAGCACTTCCCAATGAATTCATTCATTCGTATGAAGCGCCTCAACGTATTCAATTGGTCATGCTGAAGATATAAGAATTGCTGTTGAAAAGCGTGGCCAGAGATAACATTGTTGATCCTTATCGAGCCTGCTGAGTACGCTCGGAACTCGCAGTTCGTCATCTCATGTGTTTATAAATACAATAAGCCCTCGATTTTACGGACTTCGGACAAAATTTCCAGTCTGTATGTCATATGTGAAAAATAACACCCTGTTGATTAACCTGCGCGTAAACAATGTTTGACGCATGATTAGCACGTGATCACACTTGACGCATGATTAGCACGTGATCACACTTGACGCATGATTAGCACGTGATCACACTTGACGCACGATTAGCACGTGATCACACAGCATAGAATATTTATTTATTAGTCTCAAAACTACGGTGAATACATAAGCAATATTATGTACATATAGAATTTTTGTTTGTGAAATTAAACTTTTCATATATATTTCATTTTAATTACACTAACGTGTGTATCTACATAAGTAAAAACAGGTTAACTATACTAAAAAAATGTAGCATGGTCCCTGTGATGTTTCAAAAATTTACCCCAATACAACCTTGTAACGACGTTCAGTTATTTTAATTATTTTATCAACTTTAATATAAGCCTCGATTCTAATAAATAGCAAGTTATGTAGGTAAATACATTACATAAAACTAACAATAATGACAAATCAATACATCTTGTTACAAATTAGCAAAAATGTGTCAGTGTGTTAAAATCAAATAATATTTGGCGATATTTGTCAAAAGTCAATACGTTAGTCTGCATTGGCTAGGGATGGGGTATACGATAATTGGATTTTCTATTTATTTTACCTAAAATTAAATGTTCGTAATTAGTATTAATTCATAGTGGATCTTGGCCTATTTAAAGATATATACAAATCATACAATACATAAGAAAGTCAGTATAATAAAAATTAGGAATTAAAACGTCAGTTTAGAGAAAAACAATTTTTCGATTTATAAAAAAACGATTCGATTTGTAAAAAAAACGATTTCATCCCATCCCTTTGAGACATGACATTTCAAACGTCACAGGGATCATGCTACATTTTCATGAGTATAACTAATTTATCAATTTTTAACATACGCATTCGGATAACTTTTTATATAACGGACCTTCGGCTTTAACGGACACCCTCTCGCACGGATTCGTCCGTTATATCGAGAATTTACTGTACTACCGCACATGCCACCCAACGTTCTCCAGCACTCAGAGTCGCGGAAGCGAAACGAAAACGGACTCTTCCATTTCGTATCGCTTTCGCGTAGTACCGTGTCGACATGTACGAACTTATCGCGGACGCCCGGCGAACTGAATTCGTTCCGCTTTCGTTCCGCGTGATGTGTGTAAAGACGCAATTCCACTGAGGCAACATTTAGGCAACATATAGCAAGCGGCATTGACGCATGCTACACACAGTATTTCAATCAAAGGAACACGAAGCGACAAGAAGCAAGTATCTTTGTAGCATGCTACATGTTGATTGTTGTTGCCGGGACGCATCCGTCACCTTTCGACATGTTTCAGCGTGTCGAACGATGTCGCCATTATCCGAAAGTCAGCGGATCGGTGCGGCTTGTAGCGTTCGACATGGAGTGGAATATTGATAAAACTACCTTGTTAATTGAAGATTATCATAATTCACCGGAGTTATGGAATAATAAAATGAGTGATTATAAAGACAACAGGATAAAAAATGATAAACTGAAGCAGTTAGCGAGTAAATACGATTGCGCTGTAATCGATGTGAAAAAAAAATCAAGAATTTGCGTTCAGCTTTTCATCATTCTGAGCTTCTTGACTACCAACATATAATTATCTTCTCCAACACCGTGGCTTTCTTTCTTTCTACGATTCAAAACTATTACCAAACATGCAGGCGCCGCGATTGTTTGTAAAGACATAATGCAACAAACTGACGTGTTGCCTCCATGGAATTGTTTAAGACGCATGCTACACGTACTGACGACAAAGCGCATGCGACTCGGGGAGTCAAAATCCGCATGCGACATTGTTAAAATTTGTGGCACATAATTGCACACCTAGGACCAGGCAACACTAGAAAACATGTCGCATGCCTCATGTCGTTCAGTGTTGCCTCAGTCGAATTGCGCCTTTATAAGTCATTCAAAAACATGGTAGACAGAGTTTCGATATTTGCTAGCGTTTCGTGTCAGTCCGTTTCCGTTTCGCTTTCGCTGCGGTGTGCTAACGGCGTTATAAAGTATGTACTTAAATCCCATTGCACACATTTCCAGTAATTGTGGCCCCCAAATATTTTATAAACTTTACTGGCGGGGTGTAAATCATTGTTTCTCAACCTTTAGACTTGTGTCGCCCCAAAAGATAAAAAAATTAAGAGCCAGCGACCCTCCTTCATAAAAACATTGTCAATCCGTAGAACCAGTAACTAACTTAGTTACCTTTTATTTCTTAGTTTGATTATGATAACATTACTTACGCTACCTTCTACACACTATCACTAGCTAACATATATAATATAATAGATATAGAGAGGTAACCATTGAACTAAATAATGTATAATAATGACTTGAACTGTAATTTGTCCATCTGTAGAACCAGTAACTAACTTAGTTACCTTTTATTCCTAAGTTTGATTATGATAACATTACTTACGCTACCTTCTACACACTATCACTAGCTAACATATATAATATAATAGATATACAGAGGTAACCATTGAACTAAATAATGTATAATAATGACTTGAACTGTAATTTGTCAATCTGTAGAACCAGTAACTAGTTTAGTTACCTTTTATTCCTTAGTTTGATTATGATAACATTACTTACGCTACCTTCTACACACTATCACTAGCTAACATATATAATATAATAGATATACAGAGGTAACCATTGAAGCAAACAATGTATAATAATGACTTGAACTGCAATTTGTCAATCTGTAGAACCAGTAACTAACTTAGTTACCTTTTATTCCTTAGTTTGATTATGATAACATTACTTACGCTACCTTCTACACACTATCACTAGCTAACAGATATAATGTTATAGATATACAGAGGTAACCATTGAACTAAATAATGTATAATAATGACTTGAACTGCAATTTGTCAATCTGTAGAACCAGTAACTAGTTTAGTTACCTTTTATTCCTTAGTTTGATTATGATAACATTACTTACGCTACCTTCTACACACTATCACTAGCTAACATATATAATGTAATAGATATACAGAGGTAACCATTGAACTAAATAATGTATAATAATGACTTGAACTGCAATTTGTCAATCTGTAGAACCAGTAACTAGTTTAGTTACCTTTTATTCCTTAGTTTGATTATGATAACATTACTTACGCTACCTTCTACACACTATCACTAGCTAACATATATAATACAATAGATATACAGAGGTAACCATTGAAGCAAACAATGTATAATAATGACTTGAACTGCAATTTGTTAATCTTTAGAACCAGTAACTAGCTTAGTTACCTTTTATTCCTTAGTTTGATTATGATAACAATACTTACGCTACCTTCTACACACTATCACTAGCTAACATATATAATATAATACAATATATATACAGAGGTAACCATTGAAGCAAACAATGTATAATAATGACTTGAACTGTAATTTGTCGATCTGTAGAACCAGTAACTAACTTAGTTACCTTTTATTCCTAAGTTTGATTATGATAACATTACTTACGCTACCTTCTACACACTATCACTAGCTAACATATATAATATAATAGATATACAGAGGTAACCATTAAAGCAAACAATGTATAATAATGACTTGAACTGCAATTTGTTAATCTGTAGAACCCGTAACTAGCTTAGTTACCTTTTATTCCTAAGTTTGATTATGATAACATTACTTACGCTACCTTCTACACACTATCACTAGCTAACATATATAATGTAATAGATATACAGAGGTAACCATTGAACTAAATAATGTATAATAATGACTTGAACTGCAATTTGTCAATCTGTAGAACCAGTAACTAGTTTAGTTACCTTTTATTCCTTAGTTTGATTATGATAACATTACTTACGCTACCTTCTACACATTATCACTAGCTAACATATATAATACAATAGATATACAGAGGTAACCATTGAAGCAAACAATGTATAATAATGACTTGAACTGCAATTTGTTAATCTTTAGAACCAGTAACTAGCTTAGTTACCTTTTATTCCTTAGTTTGATTATGATAACAATACTTACGCTACCTTCTACACACTATCACTAGCTAACATATATAATATAATACAATATATATACAGAGGTAACCATTGAAGCAAACAATGTATAATAATGACTTGAACTGTAATTTGTCGATCTGTAGAACCAGTAACTAACTTAGTTACCTTTTATTCCTAAGTTTGATTATGATAACATTACTTACGCTACCTTCTACACACTATCACTAGCTAACATATATAATATAATAGATATACAGAGGTAACCATTAAAGCAAACAATGTATAATAATGACTTGAACTGCAATTTGTTAATCTGTAGAACCCGTAACTAGCTTAGTTACCTTTTATTCCTAAGTTTGATTATGATAACATTACTTACGCTACCTTCTACACACTATCACTAGCTAACATATATAATGTAATAGATATACAGAGGTAACCATTGAACTAAATAATGTATAATAATGACTTGAACTGCAATTTGTCAATCTGTAGAACCAGTAACTAACTTAGTTACCTTTTATTCCTTAGTTTGATTATGATAACATTACTTACGCTACCTTCTACACACTATCACTAGCTAACATATATAATGTAATAGATATACAGAGGTAACCATTGAACTAAATAATGTATAATAATGACTTGAACTGCAATTTGTCAATCTGTAGAACCAGTAACTAGTTTAGTTATCTTTTATTCCTTAGTTTGATTATGATTACATCACTTAGGCCTCGGCCACACAGGAAGGAGTCTTGCTTGATGCTGAGAGCTATGTTGCGAGTTAGGCGACATATCCTAGCGAACCAACGTACCACATACTATCGCAGTGGCCACACTGCACGCTTCGCGCCACGTTGCATGATGATTAGTCATCGAATGAATCTCCTAGCGAACATACGTGTTGGTTAATTTACAAGATGGCGGAAGTTTTAATGACAGCTGTGAATAAAAGGGAGCCTTTGTGGAATCCATCGAGCAAATTATAGAAAAATGTACCTGTAATAAAATCACTTTGGAATGAAGTTGCACAGAAAGTAAATAAAGATGGTAAGTTATAATGAAATTTGTTAGTTTTGAGAGTGACATCGTGTGTTGACTCAACCGCTCCCAAATGTCCAATGAATTTGTGCGTAGCACTTCGGTGTGACCAGGCATGTAGTCTCCTAGTATATGAGTCACGTAAAATCTACCACGCCTTCCACATTTGTACTGAATATTTGTTTTGTTAGTTTTCTTCATTCATTCGTTCCACATGCCCAAACTATTTCAGAATGCTCTTTATCATCTTACTTAACACATCAGCCTTAAGTTCACATTCATCCCTTATCACTTCGTTCCCTATTCTCTCCTACATTGTCACTCCAAGTATTTCTCAATTCACGTATTTCTACAGCATACATAAAAAAAAACAGATGCAGGAAAAGTTCTCCGACCGTGTAATTTCTCGTCGTGGAAATGTGAATTGGCCGCCACGATCGTGTGATTTAACCCGTTAAGATTTTTTCTCCAGGGCTATGGTTAAATCTCAAGTGTACGCCAAGAATCCAAAAACCATCGATGACCTCAAATCCAACATCACACGTGTCATTGCAGATATACGTATCCATTTATATGAATCCGTTATTGAAAATTTTGCTGAAAGAGTCATCATCTGTAACAGGAGCCGAGATGGCCATTTTACCGTCATCATTTTGTACACACACTATAATTCCCATGTGCACTTATTACATTGATACCAATAAACATAAACATTTATATAAAAACTTGTTTTCTCTCGCCTTAGTTTAAAATTGCAGTTCTTGTTGCGCATCTCTATATAATCTTAGATAGTTAAAATGTATACGTTGATGTCTTCCAACAAAAGGGATGTCTTCCAACAAAAATCTAGCTTAGCACTTAACGAAGCATTTTGGTGTGGCCTCGGCCTTACGCTTCCTACTACACACTATCACTAGTTATATAACACATTATAATATTCGTAGATATATAGAGGTAACCATTGCAGTAAACAATGTATAACAATGACTTAAACTGCAATTTGTCAAACTGTAGAACCAGTTACTAGCTTGGTTACCTTTTATTCTTAAGTATGATTACGATTACATTACTTACGCTTCCTACAACACACTGTCACTAGCTGTATATTAAAATATAATAGATATACATTAGTAACCAATGGAGAACACAATGACTTGAAATGTATTTTTTTTAAATAAATGTTCTATTTTCTTCGGAAAATGTGTTATTTTCCTTTGGTACACATAAGATATTTTTATTTTCGCGAGCCCACAGATATTTCACCCTGAGGGGTCGCGCCCCACAAGTTGACTAAGGATTAAGAAAATGTGAATTTTCACACGGGTACGTCTAATTGCATGACGTACCCTCCACATAAGGCCCCCTCCTGGGATGTTCCCGGACTCTCAGGCTGCCGGTGCTGTTGGCCAGGACTCCTCCATAGCAGGCTGACTCCTTTCCGTCCTCCAGCGCTTCCAGGTCTGTCCCATTCAGCAGGTCCCTAACGCGCTCGTTGTAGATCTCAAAGTAGCTGCGGCAAGAAAGATTATTTATTTAATTATACAATATTATTATTTTTTTAAATTTCAATAAATGAGGAATGAAGGATAATGCAAATGGATGGAGAAACATTACCAAATTGTGACTCCTTTAACTATCTTGGGTCACTCATCCATAGCGATGGAGGATGTGCAGCAGATGTAACACATAGAATTAGTGTGGGATGGATGAAGTTTAGATCAATGACGGAAGTTCTATGTGATCCGAAAATGCCAGTAAAGTTAAAAGGAAAAGTATACCAAACGATTGTCAGACCCGCACTCCTCTATGGCTCCGAATGCTGGACGATGTATAACTCTTACTCTAGGCAACTAGAAACTGCTGAAATGCGCATGCTAAGATGGTCAGCAGGTGTGTCCCTAAGAGACAAAATAAGAAGCTCACGCATTCGTGGAAGTCTGGGTGTTACAGACATCAACAGCAAGATGGAGGAGAGGCGGATGGATTGAGATGGTATGGGCACGTTGGACGCAGAGCACCTGATCACATTGTGAACCAGGCAATCTCCATGGATCTTCCTCGAATAACAACCAGAGGAAGACCAAAGAGTTCATGGGTGGTGCAAAAAGATAACCTGATGCAGAGGCAAGGCCTGGGGGACGTAGTCCGGGACAGAAGAGCATACAACCTGAAGACGAAGAAAGCTGACCCCAACAGTCTTTGCAGACAATGAGTTGGGATGGAGCCAGGGAGAGAGAATAAATGAGGAAGGATGTGAGAGATACCTTGAAAGATACTCAGAATTTAGATGTGCAAAACTTCAGTGGTTTGGACATGTGAGGGGGTAATATTAAAAATAGAACATGTCAATCAAATTACAATGTTGGGAAATCGCAAAAAAAACTGTTTGCATTAAAAATATATGACATAATAATTCATTGTAAAAATATCTGAAACCCTTAAAATCGCTTCAAGTGACTTTATTTGTTGTTTAAAATCGAATTATAATAATTAAAATAGTTATTCTAGTTAAACGTGTTCCCCGCGGGGAGCACAAACGCCTGTGATCTGACGACAATCCAAGTTTCAAATCACAAATACTTTAAAAGAATGACACAAAACCGGAATGAAAATGGAACAAAATTTTTAAATAATCTTTATTCTAGCGACATCTCTGAAAACCTTGTCAAATAATATATTAGTTTATGAGATATTGTTGAATAAACAGAGCGCCGAATTTTTTTGGTTTCTCAATATTTCCAGCTATTGCGTCACATGTAACGACCTGTCGCGCGGATCGAGTCCTGCGATGAGTCTCTCTTACGTAAATAAACATTACTAAGTATCTCTTACGTAAATAAACATTACTAGTGCTATATGCATTTGATTGGGTGAGTGTAATGAATCATTGCTTTGATCGTAGCATTCCTTTGTTTATTTTACGTAATGTTTAGTTTATTTCCTTTATTCAATGAGTCTTCTTAAGAGTAATGACTATTATTTACTATCAGAAAATTACTTATGTGTCATGTTTACTTGGTGTTGTAATAAAATGTCAGTGGTTCTAAACAAAATACGCGCGTAAACTTAGAAATTAAAAAACGCCGAAATTGTGCCGCGCACAGGATTCGTGGAATTTGATTTTTAACGCGGTGAACAGATTAAAATATGGACATGATCCTTTTTGAAAGAACAATTCTACTTCAATCTTTTTTTATTGAACAGGTCTGGGACATGATGTTTTTATTCGATTTCAAAAATATTATACAAAAAATAATCCAAAAATAATTGGGTCGAGTAATTTATTTTAATTTGAATCAAATAAAATAAGTAGTGTTACAAAATAAGAAGAAATATTATTGTAAATCTATAAATATATGTAGGTAGATAAAGTTGTATATTGACATTACACTGCACGTACAATTTAAAACTGACAGTTGCTGGTGAACTGATATGAAGTTAGGCACAATCGGAAAGCTATGATTAGTCAATTCGGACATGATCTTTTTTGATTGGTTTGAAGCCTGGACAAGATTCTTTTTTAAAAAAAAAGTGTTTTTTTTTTATTATGATTTTAAAATTATTTATGTGCTTTTTTTCATTAAAATCAAAATGTACCATCCGTACCATCGATAAGAAAAAAAAATCTGCTTTATCAACTCATTTTTTGTATGCGACGGACATGATCTTTTTTAATGTTACCTCGTCATGTGTCCTGGCCTGTCACATGCTTGTATTATGTTTACAATAGGAATGTATGCTCGAACTTCTTTCTGACATTTTTTTCATATATAAGTCATGTTAATGTTCATACTTTTTGAAACAGATTGATTTTTTATTCATGTTTACTTACATAATCATCACGCAGTATCTCTTGCGAGGTATGTAGAGAAAATGGATATCCAAAGGGATTTTACAATGAACATATTGTTATTCACATCATGAATGTTAAACACAATGTACACAGAAGCTGATGAAGCAAAAGTTACAAGAATTACTAGACTGCGCTGGCTTGAGCACTTATACCGCATGCAGGACACTGTTTTTGGAGGGAATAGTTTGTTCAGCGATCCAATAGGGTGTGGTTGAATGTGAAGACCAAAACTGAGATGGCTGGATGGTGTGAGAGAATTGGAGCACACTAAATACCATATACCTAATTCAAGGCCTGTTAAGAAAGTTGTAGAGTTGATTATGATGAATGCTCTATGACCGCAACTATAAAATCCGCTGTATCTTTATCGGGTCAGGTCAGGTCATGTCGTCAGTCTGGGCAGGGGTGTCATAAGAGGGGGTCCCACCCATATTGGAGTATCTTCATATTGAAGAATCTTCGAATTTTTTAACAAACATACATACCGTCACGCTGTTTCTATGCTAGCATAAAAGGCAGAGCGCCAGATTTTCTTTATCGCGACACACAACTTGTGCCTCTTTTATATCCAAACACCTTCTCATAAAACACCTACGATATATCTGACTTTCTTCCTTTCTTTCTTTCTAAATATCATTCACTTGTTAACCAAAGTTTCCTTGGTTTTCTTCTATCACATCTTCCACTCAAATTATCGATTCATATTTGTTTAGTCAGTCTTTTCTCATTCACTTGTTTCACTTGTCTGAATCATTTTAACGAGTGGTCTTCTTCATCTTATTAACCCTGAGAGTGCTACGAGAAAAAAATATAATTGTCTATCTAGTGCAGATATATATTTACGATTCGGACGTTCGTGATAAATATTTATTTTAAACAACCAAAAAACAAATATTTTTACAACATAAATATATTTTAGAATATGTCCCCTTGTATTCTAAATGAATGATATTCAATTAAGAATACAAGGGTTGAACAAATTTCTTCCACTGCTATAGCAGTGCGCCGATCTCTCAGGGTTAAACAAATCAGCCTTACTTCATTTATTTATTTTTACAATTTTATTGCAAATACAATTTGGCGGGCTTATTGCCAGGCGGGAATCTCTTCTAATCAACCAGACAAAAGTAAATTAAGAAAGTTAGATGGTCGAATAAATCATTCAAATGACTATCCATCCCCACGAAATTCATAAACACATACGTGAGCATATGCTCACGAGCCCCACAGAGACGGACAATAACCCGAACATTCCTTTTCATATAAAGTGAGATATCATCAATCAAAAGAAAAGGAAGGGATGGTGGAGAGGAAAGGAAAGGAAAATCAGGAATGAAACACGTTATTTTACTAACTAGAAATTAAGCATGCCAAGGACAGAGCGAGTCTTATATTGGTTTGTAACTGATTCCAGAGTCTTACTGCATGGATAGTAAAACATGACGTAAGAAAAGAGGAGCGATGAACTGGAAAGGCCAATGAATAATCTTTGTTTGAGCGTAGCGCTAGTCCCATTCATTCTATATTCTGTAAATATATTAATTATATGGACACTCGGTTCTTTATTATATACACTGTCATCCCATTTATTCTTCTAAGTGCACGCATTTTCACAGTTTTTATTCGACTTCTTTCCCTTTTTTCCACGTCCAAATTTCACTCCATACATCAAAGTTGGTAATAAAATATTGTTGCGAAATATCATCTTAACAGATTTTGATAATGTCCTGTTCGACTGTATATGTTTTAAGTACCCCATCAATTTTTTTCCTATCGCTACACGCCGTTCGATATACTTCGTAACCCTACCATCATTTGATAATCATCATTTTACATACAAACAACGTTTTGTAACAGTTCAGAAACTTTATAAAAAAAAAATTTAAAACGTGTTTTGGACATTTCGGACTAGCTTTCACTTAAGGCCTCATAAACATTTTTTTCTGGTAGATTAGAAGAAATCGCCACATGGCAATATTCCCACGAGGTTGTACTATATACAAAGAAAATGTTGTACACGATTCGCTTGGGCGCTGCTATAGCAGCCAGACGTGTTTTTTTAGTAATAGTGGGTTCCAAGTTAAAGTGCCCTTAAGAAGATTTTGCTCTATAAACAGTGCTATATAAAAATGTTCATTGAAAAAAAAGCCAAATAACAACATTAATAAGTTATTTGCGCCCGAAAATAGGGCTTTGTACAAATACAGGGAAGCGACGACCCTGAGCGGAGTAAATCCGCGCCGTGCTTTGTCGCCCTTGTATGTCCGAAACACCCCCTTCCCTCCACTTGTGGGGCTTCCCGTGACACTGGTGGGCGTCTTGTATAAAAGGGCCCCACCAACAATCCAACCGAGTAGGTTAGAGGTTCATTGTAGTTCGCCTTCTCTTGGGAAGTTTCCTCCGGTTTTCTCACTAAATATGTACAAACATATGCAGATGCCGAGAAATTCTCAATCAACTGGCCGCTGCTGCTACCTTCCTATCCCTACGCTCAACAGATGCAACACTATATCACTATGATTATTATATTGTTCCTTTTTCCATGTCTTCTGTTATTGCTCTTGTCGTTACGGAAATTGTTGTCTCGTTGCTCGTGACATGTAGTTCAAATAAACAAAAACGCTCTCTAAGAGAGGTTTTAAAGGCATTAAGAGTGTCACCAAATATGTCCGAGACTGCAGTATAGACATTACCCAATCGACGCAATCTGGGTACGGGAGAATTCGAGTCATAGTTCATCAATTCTCGCATCGGAATATACATATGTGTATTCTGCAGTTTCGTGCTTCTCGAAGGGATGCGGAAGTCAAGAAATTCCAGTAACTATACTAAAGAAAATGTAGCATGGTCCCTGTGACGTTTCACAAGTTCGCCCCAATACAACCTTGTAACGACGTTCAGTAATTTTAATTATTTTATCAACTTTAATATAAGCCTCGATTCTAATAAATAGCAAGTTATTTAGATAAATACATTACATAAAACTAACAATAATGACAAATTAATACATCTTTTCACAAATTAGCACAAATATGTCAGTTTGTTAAAATCAAATAATATTTGGCGACGTGCGTCAAAAGTCACTATGTTAGCCTGCATTGGCTAGGGATAGGGTATACGATAATTCGATTTTCGTTTTTTTCATGCATAAAATTAAATGTTCGTAATTAGTATTAATTCATAGGGGATCTTGACATATTTAAAAATATATACAAATCATACAATACATTATAAAGTCAGTATAATGAAAATTAGGAATTAAAACGTCAGTTTAAAGAAAAACAATTTTTCGATTTATAAAAATTCGATACGTAAAAAAAACGATTTTACCCCATCTCTTTGAGATGTGACATTTCAAACGTCACGGGGATCATGCTACATTTTCTTGAGTATAAATACGTACATATTGACTGGTCAATGAGTTAACTCGGTTGGATCGTCAGTATTGCCCGTATGTAACACGTCGATGTTGCATTGCTATTAATAAGTCACCCCCTCAGCCTTCTGAGTATTACAGTTACGAAAAAGAACTACCTTATACAATCATTAATTCAGATCTTTAACCTAGAATGCGGTCACTCTGAGAGTTACTCATCAGCTGTCTTTGGCTTGACCGTGGGCTGACCTTAGCATGCACGTGAGACCGAAGAATTGAAAAAATCGTTGCAGACAACATATAAAAGTCTCGATTTAAATAACAAAATCTATTAACTTAACATTTCACTTTTGTGACTTGAAGTCTACAAAATGGCATATTTTTTAATTTAAATTACTGTGCCTTTTGGAGCACTTAGTGACGTTTTTGTGATTTCACCATAAAACACATTGTAATTTATTTTTATCAAACACTGTTTATTCCACTTTTTTGTAACGGTATAACCCTACCAGTTTCAAGGCTTTCACCTCATCTTCAGGGGAGCACAAACAAGACTAAATTCTGTTCAAACTGGTACCGATATACATGCTTCAACGGTTGGAGGCTGAGGGGTGAGGGAGGCATGGAACGATTTCGGCCAAGAGCGGAGAGATTTTTGGGATATAACTGTTCACCAGATGTTCGGATCGATGGTACTGACTTAGAAATTTCTAGGGCCTCTAATCTGTCCAATTTATTTCCGTTACTACTGATATGTAAGAATTTGGCATCATCGATAGAAAAAAGTATGGTTTTTACGGTGACAATGATTAGCCATTTCAGAATAAATTAAAGGATTTGTTAAAGCGGATTTGTGTTTACGAAATCTCTTTTCAAAAGATCTTCCTATCTTTCCTATATATAAATTATCACCCGTCCCATGCCTCCCTCACCCCTCAGCCCCCAACCGTTCAAGCGTATATATCGGTACCAGTTCGGACAGAATTTAGTCTTGTTTGTGCTCCCCTGAAGATGAGGTGAAAGCATTGAAACCGGTAGGGTTATACCGTTACAAAAAAAGTGGAATAAACAGTGTTTGATAAAAATAAATTACAATGTCTTTAAACCTCCACATCGTTAATGCCTTAACTATAAACAACATAAAACACCTTTTTGACACTTAAGTGCATTTCGGAACCATAAATTACGATTTTTAACAATTTTGTGCTGTAAGAGTACAAAAATTCATTCGTCACTTTTGTGGCATTAAGACAAAACAAAATGAAACGAAATTAAAATTTTCTGTTCTATGACTTCTAGGTGGCATTTTGGAACCATAAGTGTTTGTGGCGTTGAAGCTGGAAATTGGCAGTTCTGCGCTTTAACTCTTCCTTTCCTGTGATGTGTAACTAGTACACATTGCTTCCAAACACTTAAAAACATATCTCTATAAATATAATAAAAACTGGGTTCAGATTTTATGTATTCTTCAGTAATACATTTACGCATTGAATGAAAAAAATAATATTAATAATAATTAGCACTTATCGGCCACATCAGAGATATTTTGTGAAAATCAGGAATAAATTCACCAATACAATCAAACGTGTGCCAGTGTGTGACGTAGGTTTATTCATTCTAAAAACCGCTATGGGTGAGAAGCAACGCTTTTCACGTCTCACTCTCACTCTACTTCGGTATATGGGAACGCAAGAAATAGAATTTCAGTTCGTTCGCTTCTCTCGCTTAGTAGTTCGCGGGCATTCGTTTGAGGTGGTCGCTTTGCCTGTTTTGTGAACGTCGGCCGATGTTTTTTTTTCATGTTTTCAGCTATTAAATTTCAATTATTATCCCTTTTGACTTCAAATTTAATTAATTTAAGCGATTGGCTATGAATTAATTCTAATTTTTCCGATTTTAAATCGTTTATTTGTACATGTGTATTGAATACACAGCACCGGAACGCGCGGATTTTTTAAGCACAGGAAGGGAAAGGTTAAGAGCACAAAGCGACATTTTTTTGACACTTGGGAACAACAGAGTGTCATTTATGCACTTTTATAAAGATTGGTAAGTGTCATTTATGAGAATTTTGCGATTTAAAACTATGAAGCTATACTTTTGTCACTTCGGAACTACATAAAAGTGTTAATTTTGCCAGTTTTGTGTATTTAAAAAATACAACATGTCATTTCTGACATTTTTGTATTGTGAGACATGTACGCCATATTTGCGACATTAATACTGCAATATGTAATCGATTTTCTCCTCTATGACTTCCGAGTACCATTTTGTTCACTTTTGTGGCATTCAAACGGCAAATTGATATTATTCGCAGTTTTGGGCTTTAAAATCATAAAATTAATAATAAACTCTTTAGAACAACAATGTGTCAATTTATCACTTTTGTGACAGTAAGACAGCAAAATGACTTATGACAATTTTATGTTTTAAGACTTCAAACTCACACATTTGACACTTTCAAATTACATTAGTCACTTTTGTAACATTAAGATCCCAAATTGGCATTTATGAAAGTCTGTTTGACGATTCTGAAAAAACATAGAAACGTTTTCAGAACTTTGGAACCGCTAGAGAAATATTTTTGCTGTCTTAAAGTTGCAAAATGGAAATAACATTGTTTTCACTTTAAACATTTTTTTTAATATAAGATGACAAAGTGATATTTTTGACACTTTAGAACAATATACACGCAGTATTAATTTTGACCCTATTTAAGATTCAAAAGTGGCATGCATTTATTACAATGCATTCTGCTTAAAGACTGCAAAATAGCATTTTTTTATATTATTTTTTTTTTTGTTTTTGAACCACAACGTAGCCTTTTTTTGTAATTTCAAGTCACCAGAGGGACATTGAAGACACTTTAATGCATTAATACTACAAAATGTATTTTTAGACACTTTTGGGGTTTCAAGAAGCATTTTTAACACTGTGTCTTTTTAACCTTTCCATTCCTGTGCTAAAAAAATCCCCGCGTTCCGGTGCTGTGTATTTAATACATAATCAATACACATGTAAAAATGAGCGATTTAAAATCGGAAAAATAAGAATATTCATAGCCAATCGCTTAAATTAATTAAATTTAAAATCAAAAGTGATATTTGAAATTTAATTGCTGAAAACATGAAAAAAAATCATCGGCCGACGTTCACATAACGGGCGAAGCGACTACCTCAACCCAAAGCCCGCGAACTACTGAAGCGAGAGAAGCGAGCGAACTGCGATTTTATTTCTTGCGTTCCCATATACCGAAGTAGAGTGAGAGTGAGATGTGAATAGCGTCGCTTCTTCACCCATAGCGGTTTTTTAGAATAAATATACCTACGTCACACACTGGCACACGTTTGATTGTATTGGTGAATTCATTCACGATTTTCACACAATATCCCTGATGTGGCCGATAAGTGCTAATTATTATTAATATTATTTTTTCATTCAATGCGTAAATGTATTGCGGAGGAATAACTAAAATCTGGACCCAATATTTATTATATTTATAGAGATATTAAAGTTTTTAGAAGCAGTGTGTATTAGTTACACATCACAGGACAGGAAGGGTTAAACATTTGTGATGTCTTCAAAACCCGCATAATGTATTTTTGTGACTCCACCATCACAAACGTGTAAAAGCATAATATATATGTATTTTTTTAAAATGAATTCAGGATCATACATACAAACATATCACCACACCATCATCACACAGATTTTATACTGTCTGGTTCGAGTATATATGTTTTAGTGACTCGTTGACATTTTGCCTATCGCTACACGCCCTTCGTTCTCCCTCGTAACTCTTCCATCTTCTTCTAGAAAATACTAAATAAATAACAGAATTCTTCCACTAAATATAATAATTCATATGTCACCCATATATCGCAATTAATTTTCCTTTTACACTTTTCTATCGCCATGACTTAAGTTTTTACAACATCCATCTTCAAATCTTTCTCTTTACATCTCTCCTTCAATTTATTCATCGGACTCCGATATTATTCTCATTCTCCGCTTACAATTTATTCTCATTCTCCGCTTATTCTCATTCTCCGCTATTATTCTCATTCTCCGCTTACAATTTATTCTCATTCTCCGCTTATTCTCATTCTCCGCTATTATTATCATTCTCCGTTTACACTATCATATCATCAGCATACAGCAATCCGCACACACCCGTTGACCTATGTAGTTCGTTCACACATGAATCGGTGTAAAACAACCAGGGTGACATAACACATCCTTGCTTTACTCCTTTTAAGATATTGAACCATTCATTCTAATGCACGCACTACTTTCAGTATATAATGATGCTTTACCAAGTTAGGTGTCTTTCAAATTGAGCAGTTTTTTTTTTATTCTTGGATAAAACACAGATGGCGTCACAAACTTGCCTGGGTCTTGTGACATTTGAAAAGTGTAATGTATGACATTTATAAAAATGGAATCGTATACTATACAATACAACAACGCGTTCAAATTGTTGAATTATTTTATATATCGTAATCTCCGGAAACGATGATGTCAATTGGCCACCAAGATCATGTGATCTGACCCTGTTGGACTATTTTCTCTGAGGTTACGTGAAAAGCCAGGTCTATAAGAATGACCCCCGATCAATTACTGAAGAGTGGACATCTGTGGAGCGGCAAAAGGTGGACATTTGGCGGATATTGTTTTTTTGTGTTTAAATGTCATACATTATACTTTAACCCTGAGAGTGCTACGAGAAAAAAATATAATTGTCTATCTAGTGCCGAGATATATTTACGATTCGGACGTTCGTGATAAAAATTTATTTTAAACAACAAAAAAAACAAAAAATATATATTTTTACAACATAAATATATTTTAGAATATGCACCCTTGTATTCTAAATGAATAATATTCATTTAGAATACAAGGGTAGAACAAATTTCTTCCACTGCTATAGCAGTGCGCCGATCTCTCAGGGTTAATGACCAATAAAAAGTTTTTTGAAATCAAAGCAAATTGTGTGTTTTATTCAAGAATTAAAAAAACCGCTCAATTTGAAAGACCCTTTAGCATCATATCTTTAAAGTGGATGCTGTGTAAAATGCTGAACGTGTAAGGATCACATAACGGAAGACCTGCAGAGGTTCTCTGTAGGTCGCTTTCCTTTTCGTGAGTTTTCTTCGGTTTCCTCACCAAATATTAAGTCCTCACGTATATGCAAATGCGGGGAAGCTCCAATTTATAAGGCCGCAACCGCTACCTTCGCATCCTCACACTTTACACTTTTACCGTACAATTTAATTTAATTTAAATATCCATTTTTTGAAATCAAAGCAAATTGTGTGTTTTATTGAAGAATTTTTAAAAATTGAATGAAAAAATCGCAAAAATTTGAAAGACCCTTTATTAATTGCATTCAACACCACATTCATTCAATATTTTACATAGCTTGCCTCTTATCACGCGGTCATTTGTTTCTCTTAAGGATAACAAAGTGTCACATTTTTACAACTTAACACTATAAAGTAAACACACAAGTATGTATGTATAATGCTCGTATCTTCAGTCGATTGTAACCGCGAATCGATTTGTAAAATGCACTGCACCATTTTGTGGAAAGCGGTTTTTTTTATGAACCCAAGTCGCGACTGGCAATCTAACTTTTGCACTTAATTCGGCAGAAAGTGAAAAAGTTTCAACACTTCCTCGCGACTGGAATCAAGGCGAGGGAAATAATCACATGCATGACTATCCGTCACGTGTTTCCCCCATCCATAACACTACTACCGCAGCGATTCTCAACTCTATTGAAATGTCAAGTCCTCGTTACATTTCAAGAAATTCAAAAGTTTACTTGCACTCGATCTTCTAACACTAGAGCCCAAATACTCCATTACACAATCTTCCATCCTCCTCCGTGGTTGCAGTCCTAAGACTGGTTTGCAGCAATTTCAACTCTTCTCCTCCATTCCCCCCTGTCCTGTGCGGCTCTTTTTAAATCTGTATATGTTGAGCAGCGCACGTCCACCAACAGGTCCTCCAGGTACTCTCGGCGTGGGCGTCCCCTAGAGTCTGTCCCCTCGGTCATACCCTCCATTATGGCATGCAAGAGGCCCTCTTGTCGTATTATATGACCGATCCATCTTGCACGCCTTTCGGACAGGATCCTGAGCAGGTGCCTTCCTCCTTCGATTCGTTGGAGAACCTCTTCATTTGGGATCCTCCGGGAAATTCCTAATAGTCTTCTATAGGACCACATCTCAAAAGCCTCTAGTCTTCGTCTATCTCTTTCGGATAGGCACCATGTCTCGCAGCCGTACATCAAGATACTTCATACATAGGTCTTGATGAGGAGTATTCTCAGTTTTAGGTCTATATTATTTGATTCTATTATTTTCGACCTTTTATTAAATGCAAGTCTAGCCTGATGTATACGGCTGTAGACCTCGCTCTTGGACCGACCGTCCCATGTTATTTTGCTCCCGAGGTAGACAAACTCCTTGGTGTTCTTTAGTGGTTTACCCGACATCACTATTCTCATCTGGTGTTGCGCTCGGCCTACAGTCGGCCTCCTAACCATAGAACCCAAAACTCCATTGCACATTTTCCCCCAACCTCTAAAGCCCAAAACTTCTTTTGTACATTTCCTCCATAACCCTAAATTCCAAATATTCCACTATAAATTTTGTCTCCTATCTCAAAACTACACTTCTTATTTTTCCCCCTATTCCTAGAGGTCAAATACTCCACTATAAATTTTGCCCCCTATCCGTAACATTCAAAATTCCACTACACAACATTCTCCCTACCCCTAGAGCCCAAACACTCGACTGCAAATTTTGCCCCATATCCTAGAGCCCAAAACAAAACTACATTTCCCCCCTATCCTTAGCGTCCAAATACTATACTGCATATCGTCGTTGTTCTGCGAAAAGCATTTAAGTCCAAATATTAAGTTTTGAGACAAATGCAATTTAAGTTTCGGAAGGCGATGTAAAATCAAGTTATATGACTTTTTATCTTTTCATAACAGCGAAAGCATATAACTTTTGGGCATAAATGTTCTTTTCCATGTGTACATACTTAGATTTTAAGGAAAATGGCATCAAAAAGTCATTTCAAGCATAAAGCAAAAATGGACTTAAATGCTTTCCGCAGAACAACGACGATATTTTGCCCCCTACCCCTAGAGCCTAAAACTTCACGGCATATTTTTTCGCTTACCCCTAGAGATCCACAGTACATTTTGCCACCTATCGTGATTTTGTTGAGTCGGAGTCAGGAGATACTCGTACTAACAAGGTATAAATTAAAATTTAAAAGAATTACATTTTACAAAACTTATTGGCTACATAAATTACATTATAAAATAATGATCTATGCACCATTTAGTACCATGGAGGATGTACTAGGCGTATCCAGAAAGTAAGTGTACTGAGGCTCTCACGACCGGATGGATTTTATTTTCGACATGTTGGCTACACTTCCGTGTAGCCTGACCCTTCCCCTCCGCAACGAGACCGGTTCGAGGTCAGTACTTTGAGAAGTGTCGACGCGACAACACGTTTCGTGAAAAATGTCAATCCAATCTCCCGCCAACTGCGAAATAAATAATGCCGGGCAAGAGTTTTTGAGGCGCTGTAAAATCCATGGAGATGAATTTCTCCACTCCATCGTTACTGGAGATGAAACTTGGGTTGCACACTACACGCCTGAAACCAAAAGGCAGTCTCAACAGTGGCGTCACACCTCTTCACCCTCCGCCAAAAAGTTCAAAACCACAATTTCAGCCAAGAAAATCATGGCATCCGTGTTTTGGGACTGTCAAGGCATAATTTTAATTGAATATATGCCTCAAGGGGAGACCATCAACTCTGCAAGATACTGTGAGACCTTAAAAAATTGCGGAGGGCGATTCAGAACAAGAGGAGAGGCATGCTGACAAAGGGAGTCTGCCTGCTGCACGACAATGCCAGACCACACACGGCCAACGCCACGGAGGAACTGCTCGCCTCGTTTAAATGGGATGTCCTGAACCATCCCGCGCATTCCCCTGACCTAGCACCTTCAGATTACTAGCTCTTTACCTCCATGATTTAGTACGAATTATTATGCCACCATGATTTAGTACGAATAGCGTGAAATATGATTAGGAATTCTCATAGAGATTATTTCCAAAAAAACTACATTTAGTTTATTTCTTGAATCTTAAGAAAAGACGTTTGTGTCTTTTTGTGGTATCATGTTTATACGTTTGTGATAAAATAAATAAGACACATTTTTTAACCTATCGAATTTTATTGCCACGTTGTAATCTCTTCCAACCAACCAGAAATACGTTTTAATGGGTCTTAAGTGAAAACCAGACTGAAATCCCAATTTTAAAAAATCTGTGTTTCAGCGGGGATCGAACCCGCAACCTCCAAATCGACAGACAAGCGTCTTATCGCCAGGCCACGTTAATTGTTTTTTATTAGTTGCAACCCGTGAAATATTCACGGAAATAAAACAAATTCTACATTTATGAAAATATATATTCATAAATGTAAAATTTGTTTATATACGAGTATATAATTTATACATCGTCCCCTTTTACACCGGTTCAAAAATTGTTAGCTATGTATTTAAAATTCGTTCAGTATCACGGACCCACCGAGATTCAAATTTCGAATTACTTTCGGAGAGAATCCAAGTATTCCTCTCTCGCTCTCTTGTATTCGAAATTCAATTCTCGTATTATTTCTTTGGCGACAACCGTCGTACGGGCTTTGGCCTATTTATACTTGTTTTGTATTCACTACTGTATTATTTTGAGTTCACAACCGGTTTCAGAGACCTCTGTCTTCCTCGTCAGGTGAAAGATGGATTTAAGTAGTTACGCCACACAATTAAGTACAGTACCCGGCGGTAAGTAACAGACATCGGGCTTAAGAACGAGACTGTCGGCCATAATCGGCTAACTTCAGTTTAGTAGAGGGTTGTCTCTGTTCTTTCTATGTAGAGACACTGAACTGTTATCGCATCGTGCGACAGAGACGACGCTCAACAAAGCCGAAGTTAACCGATTATGGCTGATAGTCTCTTTCTTAAGCCCGATGTATATTACTTACCGCCGGGTACTTGTACAACATATGGTTATCAATACATAAAAAGTGGAATAAACAGTATTTGATAAAACAAATTACAATGTCTTTAAACCTCCACAATGTTAATTCCTCAACTATAAATATTATAATTGAAATTATTTTTACGTGGGCTTAGCGGAATTCCAATGCTGCACGGAACACTGTTTGGGAAACACTACTCTAACGTCAACCACAACGGAATAGCAGTTGTGTAAATATACAACTTGGAAAAATTGAAAAGTTTGTAAAGACTTCAAGACATTGGCAACATTTCTACTTCACGGGCAGATTTTAAATTCAATTTATGAAAGTCAAATAATAAGTTTTAGGCGCCAGTGCTCTTTCTAATGGTAGGCGTTCTTCCTAAGTAAGCTGTTGTTCCGGGTTAAATTCAGACTGGGGTCACGACGACCTTCGTAACCTAGTTGGTAAGACGCCTTGCTTTTTTCTTATTTTTATTAATACATGCGGCCCTCGACTTTTGCACATAATTGGTTCGTGAAAATGTGCGCGAATGTTGAATGTTCGAAAGTAGAGGGATGTAAAAAAAACATCAAAAATTATATTTTTAAATATACATTTATCAACAATAATATTTATTAATCAATAATATATTTATTTCTATTTATTTATTTAACACTTTTATTGCAATACAATCTGGCGGGCTTATTGCCAGGCAACAATTTCGTCCAACCAACCAGACAAAAGTAAATGAAGCAAGTTACGTGGTCGCATAAATCATTCAAATGACTATCCATCCCCACGAAATCCATAAACATATACGTGAGCACATACCCACGAACCCCACAAAGACAGACAATCACCCGAACATTCTTTTTCATATAAAGTGAGATATCATCAATCAAAAGGAAAGGTAGGGATGGTGGAGAGGAAAGGAAAAGAAAAATCAGGAATGTAACACGTTATATTACTGATTAGTAATTAAGAGTTTTTTCAGTCGCTTCTTAAAGCATGCCAAGAACGGAGCGAGTCTTATATTGGTTTGTAACTGATTTCAGAGTCTCACTGCATGGACAGTAAATGAAGACGTAAAAAAAGAGGAGCAGTGAACTGGAAAGGCCAATAAACAATCTCTGTTTGAGCGTAGCGCTAATCCATGATTGGAAAGACGCTGAAAATTTTCGGCGAGATAAGAGGGTGCCGCGGGACAGTTAAGGATATTATACAATAGAGACAGTATGTGAATTTGGCGTCTATTTCTAACATTCAACCAGTTCAATGCCTTTTGGTATGAAGTTATATGATATATATACACTATACATAATTAAATTAACGAGGCGTGTTTAAGTGCTTTCAGGTGTTTCCTTAGAGTTAGTTGAATACCACCCTTTTTTTTTCTTTTCTTGATAAAGAGTTCTATAACATGCTGTGTCTTTCTCAATCGCCCTACGTACTTGAGATATACGTTCTCCATTGGGATCACATTCTTCCATGATAGTCACAAATCTGTCAAGATGCATGAAGGCTTCATTCATATTTTTGATTGTCAAAGTCTTGACGATTTTATCAGCTTCTTCTTCCTCACTTTCATTGTGTATTTCATTTAACTCTTGTTGCTCAATTAAGTATTCATTTGACAGAGGTAATGAGTGAGATTCAATCAACTCATTAACATCTTCGTTGTTGACGTCCAAGTTTAGTTCATTCATTAGGTTAACTATTTCATCTGTGATAGTTTCCGGAGTTTCTTCAGAATTTATAAAATCACTCATCATTTGTGGGCATAATTGTTTCCAGGAACCTTTCATTGTTGACTCTTTTATTTCAGCCCACGAGTATTCAATATTGTTTATTGCGTTCCATATATTATAGTTCTTCTATAAAAGTGGGAGTGACTGCATGGAAGCGAACAATTTTTGCATTATCGACAAAAATCTTTAAAAAATTGAATTTTAAAAAATGTGCGAAATAGCGAATTGTGCGAAAGTAGAATGTGCGAAAGTCGAGGGCCGCCTGTAATGTGAATAAAGTACGAGTATAACTCACTCAAATATTCTACTATTTGCGGATGATCTTAAATTGTTCCTTAAAACATCGAGCGTTGATGACTGTAGGAAACTCCAGGATGATATCAATAAGTAAATGGAACATTTGTATTTGTACGAGTAAATGGAACATTTGTAACAAACTCTTCTTTAACGTATCAAAATGTTTTGCTATTTCATTTGTAAGAGCACGAATAACTATTTATTTCAGTTATCTTATGAATGGTCAACCACTGTCTAGGAAGGATAAAAAAAAGACTTAGATGTTTTATTTGAAAGTGAACTTTCGTTTGATTTACAAATCAAATCAGTGTGCAATAAAATCAATAAGATGCTTGGGTTTGTAATTCGTACCACCAAACTATTCACAGATACATACTATATATGATATTCTCAGAATATTACAATATATAATTCTTTGCATTAGATGAGGACTTATTTTGTCCTTCATAACAGCGTGGGTGATGGGAGAATCGAACTGAACTGAAAGTTGAAGGTATCAATAGAAGTCATCGTCCGGAAGAAAAGTAGAGAGCTTGGTTCAACAGGGTACCTCGGATTGGCCAATGTCTGTATACACTGTGAATGCAGGCCCCTGAATAATATATCCAAGACATATCTTTAGTAGATGAAAACACCCGTTTACATAACGCCCTCACCTTCCGCTCGCCCACCCAGTGGTGTGGCCATAAAATTTAATGTGTGGCAATATAATTTTCGCACCCCCCCTGCTCTAGGGCGTTCAAAAAAGGTTTAACTTTCAAGTTTTAGCAAACTAAAAAATATGTATATCGATAAAAAAAAACTGGCGAATTTAATTAATTTATTCGTATGGTATTCCTTAACATATTATCATTGAAGATACGTTGAAAAAGAAGCGTGGTCGGGAGACGTCTTGAAGTGCACTCATTCGTTGAAAGCACGTATGTACAAAAAAAATTCGGTACAAAAATCATAAAATTCAAGATCAAGGAAAATATGGTTGATGAAGTGCATGATATTTTGAAAGAAGTAAACGTTAAGTCAGAGAAATCGTAGGAGCTGTATAAGAACATATATGGATGTACATCCTGTCGTGTAGCTCATGACAGAGTATTATGACTTCCATGACGAAGAAGGAACTGCCCAAAGGGACTACTCCGGTGGCTACACACCTGAGTGTGAAAATAATAGTTGTGACGACGGACTTAAGTTCCGACATCACTGAAGAAGGAAAATGACTCTCAGAGCAGTAGATATACTTATGAAGTTAAGGTCTGGACTTCAAACATCCCAGCAAGTTGCCAGTACTTTCACAGAGAATTTCGAATGAAGTAAAACTATCCTTTGACGCCACTAGATCGGAGTACTACAGAATGTGGTTTAAAGATTGATCCAGATGATCGCAAAAATTACAACAGGACAAGATTGCAGTACACTGGTCAATTAATTTGGTGAGCCACTCGGTACTGAAATCATACGGGAATAAAATAATGGTACAAGTCTGAAGCCCTTCAATCTACTCAAAATAAGTTGACCTGGCTAAATAGTGTATCTACCACCATACGAATGAAGAGAGGGTTTTGTGATGCTGGATAAGTATTATCTGTAAAAGTCTTCTTCTTTGTCGCGTGGTCAATGCTGAGCATCGTGGTCCTCTGCAATATCTCGAACTCTGCGCGCCACCTGTGGCCATACCTTCTGGGTCTGGAGCATGCTGAATGCAGTTTTAAATGGGGATTCTGTTAACTTCTTTATTAGATCCGCCCATCTGATAGGACACTTTCCTCTTGCTCACACTTTTTTCTGCACGTTGTTGAAGTCTTTCGGCAATCTCCGATTTTTATATGATGGTGAAGTTGGTACACTAAATAATATTAATGAAACAGGATATAAATACGTAAAATATTAATAATATTAACGAAATAGGATATAAATACGTAATATATAAATAATATTAACGAAACAGGATATAAATACGTAAGATATAAATAATATTAACGAAACAGGATATAAATACGTAAAATGTAAATAATATTAACGAAACAGGATATAAACAATATTAACGAAACAGGATATAAATACGTAAAATATAAATAATATCAACGAAACAGGATATAAATACGTAAGATATAAATAATATTAAGATATAAATAAACAGGATATAAATACGTAAAATGTAAAGAATATTAACGAAACAGGATATAAACAATATTAACGAAACAGGATATAAATACGTAAAATATAAGTAATATCAACGAAATAGGATATAAATACGTAAGCTATATATAATATTAACAAAACAGGATATCAATACGTAAACTATAAATAATATCAACGAAACAGGATATAAATACGTAAGCTATAAACAATATTAACGAAACAGGGTATAAATACGTAAAATGTTAATAATATTAACGAAACAGGATATAAATACGTAAACTATAAATAATATCAACGAAACAGGATATAAATACGTAAGCTATATATAATATTAACGAAACAGGATATCAATACGTAAACTATAAATAATATCAACGAAACAGGATATAAATACGTAAGCTATAAACAATATTAACGAAACAGGGTATAAATACGTAAAATGTTAATAATATTAACGAAACAGGATATAAATACGTAAAATATAAATAATATCAACGAAACAGGATATAAATATTGTACGTAAGCTATAAATAATACTAACGAAACAGGATATCAATACGTCAACTATAAATAATATCAACGAAACAGGATATAAATACGTAAGCTATAAACAATATTAACGAAACAGGATATAAATACGTAAAATATAAATAATATCAACGAAACAGGATATAAATACGTAAGCTATAAACAATATTAACGAAACAGGATATAAATACGTAAAATATAAATAATATCAACGAAACAGGATATAAATACGTAAGCTATAAACAATATTATCGAAACAGGGTATAAATACGTAAAATGTTAATAATATTAACGAAACAGGATATAAATACGTAAAATATAAGTAATATCAACGAAACAGGATATAAATATTGTACGTAAGCTATAAATAATACTAACGAAACAGGATATCAATACGTCAACTATAAATAATATCAACGAAACAGGATATAAATACGTAAGCTATAAACAATATTAACGAAACAGGATATAAATACGTAAAATATAAATAATATCAACGAAACAGGATATAAATACGTAAAATATAAGTAATATCAATGAAACAGGATGTACTATAAATACGTAAGATATAAATAATATTAACGAAGACAAATAAAAACGATATAATATTAAATGGACATTCTTAAATTATATTGATCTAGATGTGTTGCCTGTTATTTTTCGTGACATCAGTAAAGTTGGATTATTCCCGTATGATATTTTAGTATATTGTATGTAAAACTTTTACAATTATACTCGTATTTCCATTCAGTGATGTTGCGTGCTTCCCGATTCACCCAATATTCATTCTTATCTTCGAACCACAGATGAATTTTTTATATTTAAATCAGTCAAATAATTCCTGTATTCTTTTAACCTTGCTATTCTGTCTTTTACCATTTTATTTTTATATGCCTCTATTTTAGAAACATTTAACGTATCATGACGATTTATCAGTTCTTTAGACATATTTCGTACAAAGTGGAAATGGAAAGTTATTGGCTATGTGACTCGTGGTTATTGGCAATATGGAGAGTCAAGAACAGAGATATATCTGTGGCGTTATGGCAGAAGTTGATATGTCCGGTTTTTGTCATTTTGTCTTTATTCTCTCAATTTATAGAAAATATTTCTCAGCATGTTGTGGCTAAATTTGATGTGTCAGTCATTATCCTAACAAAATATATATTGTTTGGAAAAACTTAAAAAATGCTTATTTGTACTGATTTTGACAGCTTATCAAAGTTAATATTGCTTCTCCTGTAAACTAAGATAAAACGGACATATCAACTTCTGTCAAAACGCCACAGATATTATCTATGTTCTGGAGGAACTAGGTGAAAAATATTACGTGTCAACATTTGATACAGGCTCGGCAGACAGTAGAATGCCAGACAGACTAGAAGAGAGTGTGCACGACATACAGCAGTCTCTGTCTGAGGTCACGTACTTCTGCCTTGAGGCTACAAGCCAGAGAAGAAGGCAAAACCATACAAACGGACGTAATGTTTCCTTTAAGTTAAACAGATAAAAATTGAGTTGATCCATTTAACATGTAGACGTTCACATGGTGTTTTTCTTTTTGTTGTGCTATCTCTGAGTTTAAACGCTTTCAGGAGAGTTCACTGTCCTGAAAACATTTCGGTCTGATACAACAAAGGCAAATTCACTATACATTAGTTCAATCAATTGCAAAATGTTTTTTTACCACCCCTAGAAATAAATAAAAGTATAACAGAAGTCCTTATCATGGACCGAGTCGAGATTCTGACAAGAAGTAATTCGTTGAGGATTACGAAGAGGTCAACGAATTTGTCCACTTAGTTGCTCTCATTTAGAAGAATAGAGGATATGACTCAGAGATCCGACGATGAATTAGAATGACTAGTCTGCTGAAGATATGGACTAACAGATCTATGGTATACTCAGAAGAACCAATATCTGTCTAGTTAAGTCTCTAATATACGCCAAAGGTGTGCCATAAGATGCATAGCCGCGTGATAACGCACTATATTAGTCATCCATGCGGAAATTTGCCGATTCGAACCCCGCGCTGTGCAACTCCTCTCGAATGACACAGGTATTTTTTCCGCCTAGTATTCAAGGGTATAAGGATACCTATGACTTGGGTCATATCAATTCTTAATAAAAAATCATACCGGTGTGCTTCGATCTTCTCACTTCATGTATGGCATCGGATCGAGTACAACGATGAGGTCGATGAGTTTGCTGGTGTGTAAAAGCTCTCACTTCGATCTTCTCACTTCATGTGTGGCATCGGATCGAGTACAACGATGAGGTCGATGAGTTTGCTGGTGTGTAAAAGCTCTCACTTCGATCTTCTCACTTCATGTGTGGCATCGGATCAAGTATAACGATGAGGTCGATGAGTTTGCTGGTGTGTAAAAGCTCTCACTTCGATCTTCTCACTTCATGTGTGGCATCGGATCGAGTACAACGATGAGGTCGATGAGTTTGCTGGTGTGTAAAAGCTCTCACTTCGATCTTCTCACTTCATGTGTGGCATCGGATCGAGTGTAACGATGAGGTCGATGAGTTTGCTGGTGTGTAAAAGCTCTCACTTCGATCTTCTCACTTCATGTGTGGCATCGGATCGAGTGTAACGATGAGGTCGATGAGTTTGCTGGTGTGTAAAAGCTCTCACTTCGATCTTCTCACTTCATGTGTGGCATCGGATCGAGTACAACGATGAGGTCGATGAGTTTGCTGGTGTGTAAAAGCTCTCACTTCGATCTTCTCACTTCATGTGTGGCATCGGATCGAGTGTAACGATGAGGTCGATGAGTTTGCTGGTGTGTAAAAGCTCTCACTTCGATCTTCTGACTTCATGTGTGGCATCGGATCGAGTACAACGATGAGGTCGATGAGTTTGTTGGTGTGCAAAAGCTCTCCCTTAAAAAAAGCTCTACGGCACTGCTGAGCTTTCCAACTAAATTGGCATTGGAATGGCGATGGGATCCTTGATTTCGAGGTCCTGCAACGACGACGATACGCCATAGTACTGAACGGAATAGAAACATGAACGATGTTAAAGAAAAAAAGAAATATAATATGATAAATGCTTTTTGGATACCGTGTTAGAGGTGGATGGTCCGTATTGCACGAACCGCAAGGTGCAAAAATGTGTCCTTTATCCAAGAATTACTGGAAGAGTTTCAACAACATGCAGGAAAAGAATCGTAACACACTTTGGGCACGTTGCGAGAAAGAAAATGAAAGTCTAGAGAAGTTTCCCTCAACTGTCCCCAAGATGACCATCTTGGGGACAGTTGAGGGAAAAGAAGTCAAAGAAATGTTCCCTATAAGATGGCAATACCTTAATAAGGGAGTCAACAGCATCGTCTTTAACCTTTCCCTTCCTGTGCTAAAAAAAATCCACGCGTTCCGGTGCTGTGTATTCAATACACATGTAAAAATGATCGATTTAAAATCGGAAAAATAAGAATATTCATAGCCAATCGCAAGTCAAAAGTGATAATAATTGAAATTTGAAATTAGAAGTAGAGTGAGAGTGAGACGTGAATAGCGTCGCTTCCTCACCCATAGCGGTTTTTTAGAATGAATATACCTACGTCACACACTGGGCACACGTTTGATTGTATTGGTGAATTTATTCCCGATTTTCACAAAATATCTCTGATGTGGCCGATAAGTGCTAATTATTATTAATATTATTCTTTTCAGTCAATGCGTAAATGTATTACGGAGGAATACGTAAAATTTGAACCCAGTATTTATTATATTTATAGAGATATATAAGTTTTTAGTAGCAATGTGTACTAGTTATACATCATAGGAAAGGAAGGGTTAAACGCTGCATTCAACACGGCTCAGAACCAGGAAGGATGAATTAGATGGTGAACTAAGTTCCAGGCATAGCGGAGGACCACAGCATCCAGCATTGAACACCTATTAAAGAAGATGAATCTCGCGTCTTACACCCCAAGCAGAAGATACTATTCTTAGTATTTTTTTTTAAAGCAACTAAGATGGTGAAATGGATGAACTAGATGAAATGGATGAACTAGATGGTGAACTAAGTTCCAGGCATAGCGGAGGACCACAGCATCCAGCATTGAACACCTAATGAAGAAGATGAATCTCGCGTCTTACACCCCAAGCAGAAGATACTATTCTTAATTTTTTTTTACTTTCTGATGTTCTCATCAGAAAGTAAAAAAAAATAGAAGAATTCTAAGGCGATGAAATCTACTTTTTGCCTGCCCTAATATCTGTCTAATTATAACTCTTATGGCACCCTGTGTCGATGGTATCGTTCCATACGCGAGCCCTATCTAAGCGGCATTTACCTGCCTCCAGCTAATTACTACCGACAGCTATCTTTGGGAGGAATCAGGTCGCGTGCTCACGCGTTGATCGTGCGGCTCCCCCGACCCGCACGATCAGCCCATTTACAGACCGTGCGTATCAGCTCATCCCGTAGCGAAATAAAACGGTTGAATGGGAGAAAATGAGTATACGCCAAGTTTGTGTATATAAACTTTTGTGTGACATTCTGAATTGTCCCTACGCCCCTTTATATATTGTCGAAAATGAACACCGTCTCTACCACCAAGGACTTTGTTACGTACGAAAGACTGGTTTAGAACGTAGTGCTATTTTTATTTTTCATCGACGGTGCAATGTACCTTACAAATTTATTTTCAAAAAAATAGTGCTTGCTTCATCATAATATAAATAGGCCAAAACACGTACGGTTGTCGCCAAAGAAATAATACGAGAATTGAATTTTGAATACAAGAGAGCGAGAGAGGAATACTTCGAAACAGATTGAAATTATACTGAAAGAACCGGTGTAAAAGGGGACGATGCCAATTTATTTTGAATTGTAATTCATTAAATAATTCATTTATTTCCTATTATATTGAACCTTATAATTACTTGTGATTACTACTTCGAAACAGATTCATATTATACTGAATGAATCGGTGTAAAAGGGGACGATGCCAATTTATTTTAAATTGTAATTCATTAAATAATTCATTTATTTCCTATTATATTGAACCTTATAATTACTTGTGTTTACTACTTCGAAACATATTGAAAGTATACTAAACGAACCGGTGTAAAAGGGGACGATGCCAATTTATTTTGAATTGTAATTCATTAAATAATTCATTTATTTCCTATTATATTGAACCTTATGATTACTTGTGATTGAAATTATACTGAACGAACCGGTGTAAAATGGGACGATGCCAATTTATTTTGAATTGTAATTCATTAAATAATTCATTTATTTCCTATTATATTGAACCTTATAATTACTTGTGTTTATTTATCTTATGCTCTTTTTTTGAATGCAGACAATTATATGTGACTTTTTCAAGATGTCGGAAACGCAAAAAACATTCAAGTCAATATATATGAAACAAGTCTTCAAGGAAAACTTTATCAACGATTTAAATTGAACAACAGTAATGTTTATACACAAAACATCGTGTGTAAAGAGATTTTTGAGAATTAAATAATTTATCCATCAAGATGTACCTTTTTTATTTTAAACTTTAAACATTAATGAACCCAAAAAACTTTAAGCTGATCTTGCTCCATTCGGTATTTCAAAAATGTATAATTTGTTTTACGTCTGTGAATATTTCACGGGTTGCAACTAGTTAATAATATTACAAAATAATTTTTGTATTAAAAATACAATGAATAACAATACGACAAAACTCAATAAAAAGACATATCAACAAAAAGACACATCAACAAAAAGACACATCAATAAAAAGACACATCAACAAAACATTTAAAATATACGTTAGTAAGTACACGATTCAAAATTATTACAAAAACATATAAAATGGACAATATACACACTGATCACGCGACACTGGGCCGTCCCTAGTCAGCTGCGCACACCTCACCATACCAATTTGACATTAATGCGAAAAGAATAGTACGGTACAAATTCAATATTTTACCAACTCTACAATCAGCCTACTTTTATAGCTCAATAGACTATAGAAAATTATGTCGGCAATCTCAGCTTCTTGGTTTCCCAATTTATAGGATAATTTTCTTGGTAATTAGAGATACTTTTTGATTAGAGACGTATGTTACTTGGATGTTACAGAGGAACAGCATGTGTGTCTAAGATTCATTGAAGAACAGAACAAAATGTGTGTCTAAGATTCATTTTCAACCTACGTAAGTACGATCATATAACTTCATACCAGAAGGCATTGAACTGGTTGAATGTTAGAAATAGACGTCAAATTCACATACTGTCTCTATTGTATACTATCCTTAACTGTTCCGCCACCCCCTCTTATCTCGCCGAAAATTATCAGCGTCTTTCCAATCATGGATTAGCGCTACGCTCAAACAGAGATTGTCTATTGACCTTTCCAGTTGACCGCTCCGCTTTTTTTACGTCGTCCTTTATACTGTCCATGCAGTGAGACTATGGAATCAGTTACAAACCAATATAAGACTCGCCCGCCCTTGGCATGCTTTAAAAAGCGACTGAAAAAACTCTTAATTTCTAGTCAGTAAAATAACGTGTTTCATTACTGATTTTTCTTTTCGTTTCCTCTCCACCATCCCTTCCTTTCCTTTTGATTGATGATATCTCACTTTATATGAAACATAATGTTCGGGTTATTGTCCGTCTTTGTGGGGTTCGTGTGCATGTGCTCACGTATATGTTTATGGATTCCGTGGGGATGGATAGTCATTTGAATTATTTATGCGACCACGTAACTTGCTTCATTTAATTTTGTCTGGTTGGTTGGAAAAGATTGCCAATAATGTAATAAGCCAACCAGATTATATTTGCAATAAAAGTGTTAAATAAATCAATAATTAAATACTTTGTTTTCAATAGAAAATAGCCCTATGACGTGTACTGAAGGAATTCTAATATTGAAAAAGTCAAGGGATTCAGGACAATTTAATTGAAAATTGATTGCAAAATAAGATATATCAATTAATTTTCTTCTTTGCTCTGAAGCAAATAAATTTAATCTTCATTCGAGATAGACATTCGAGATATACATTCGAGATCGACATTCGAGATAAATAATGTCAATTCAAGGAATTGCCAATTTAAAATTAATAATTTTCAAAAACATATGTTGTACCTTAGTGTACCCGTCTCGGACAGTATTTGACACATTATAATATTGTAAAGGGCAAATTTGAGACAATATATATTGTGAATAAAGTTATACAAATCAAATAGCATATTGTGCTGATTTGGGACCTCATGTGTTGTTCATGTTGAATCATACTATAGTGTGTTAATCTTGAACCTAGTGTGTTAATCTTGAACATAGTGTGTTAATCTTGAACCTAGTGTGTTAATCTTGAACCTAGTGTGTTAATCTTGAACCTAGTGTGTTAATCTTGAACCTTGTGTGTTCATATTAGATAATAGTGTCTATCATGGACCGTAGTTGATTCCCCTTGGACAATGGTGTGTCCATCTTGTACTATCGAATCATCAAATATAATCCTTCTTTCAGACGACCTCCGTGGCCTGGTGGTACGACACTTGTCTGCCGATCCGGAGGTTGCGGGTTCGATCCCCGCTGGAACCCAGATTTTTTAAAATAGGATTCCAGTCTGATTAACACTTAAGGCCTATAAAAACATCTTTTTGGTTGGTTGGAAGAGATTGCCACATGGCAATAAGCTCGCCAGGTTAAAAAAAAAAAGAAGGTTGGAGGTGTATACTGCCGTCATAAGCAAAAACGCAGCTAACGGGAAAAAATCAAAAATTTAAGTATGAGGCAATATTCCATATCAAATTCTGAACCATAATCCATAAAAAATATTACAGAAAACCATTTATTTCAACACAAAAATCGACATAATGTTTTTTTTTTAATTTTACAAAATACTAGGTTTTTCTAAGCAAAAAAACAATAAAATGTGATTCATAAGCAAAAAGACAGCAGGTGCCTATGCGTTTGCTGCGTTTTTGCTTATGAATAACATTTTACTGCTTTTTGTATATCACATTTTTAAGCAGCAATGAAAAACATAAAAGTGCAGTTTTCTCAAAACTTAACTTTGGCCATTAGCTGCGTTTTTTGCTTATGAGGGCAGTATGATAAGAATAGCTATACTTGAGAAAATGTAACATGGTCCCTGTGACAGTTCACAAATTTGCCCCAATACAACCTTGTAACGACGTTCAGTAATTTTCATTACAATATTTTATAAGCCTCGATTCTAATAAATAGCAAGTTATTTAGGTAAATACATTACATGAAACTAACAATAATGACAAATTAATACATCTTGTTACAAATTAGCAAAAATGTGGCAGTTTGTTAAAATCAAATAATATTTGGTGACGTTTGTCAAAAGTCACTACGTTAGTCTGCATTGGCTAGGGATGGGGTATACGACAATTGGATTTTCGATTTTTTTATACCTAAAATTAAATGTTCGTTATTAGTATTAATTCAAAGTGGATCTTGACCTATTTAAAAATATATAAAAATCATACAATACATTAGAAAGTCAGTATAATGAAAATTAGGAATTAAAACGTCAGTTTGGAGAAAAACAATTTTTCGATTCATAAAAAAAAACGATTCGATTTGTAAAAAAGAAACGATTTTACCCCAACCCTTTGAGACATGACATTTCAAATGTCACAGGGACCATCCTACATTTTCTCAAGTATAACATAAATTTTAGGAGTATGGAAACCGATTCGAGTCAATATATCGGAGTTAGCAGCGATGTTGTGAACAACCGTATGTTATAAAGATATATCAAATCAAATATCATACACATATTGTAGTCTTATTGGACCGTAGATGGTTTATTTTGGGCCTTGTGTGTTCATATTGAATCATAATGTGTTCATCTTGGACCAAGTGTATTCATGTTGGAGCATAGTGTATTCATCTTGGATGTAATATTGCCATGTTGGGTCGTAGTGTGTTTATCTTGGATCTAATATTTCCATTTATACCGCAGTGTATTCATCTTGGACCAAGTGTATGCATGTAGGAGCATAGATTGTTCATCTTGAACCACGTGTATTCATCTTGGACCACGTATATTCATGTTGGAGCATATTGTGTTCATCTTGAACCAAAGGCATTCATATAGGAGCATAGTTTATTCATCTTGGACCTAATATTTCCATGCTGGACAACAGTGTGTTCACCTTGAACTTAGTGTTTTCATGTTGGAGCATAGTGCGTTCTTCTTGAATTAAATGTATTCATATTGGATCATAGTGTGTTCATTTCGGACGAAGTGTATTCATGTTGGAGCATAGTGTATTCATCTTGGACCTAATATTTCCATGTTGGACTATAGTGTGTTCATCTTGAACTAAGTACATTCGTGTTGGATCACAGTGTGTTCATCTTGGACCAAGTGTATTTATGTTGGAGCGTAGTGTGTTCATCTTGGACCTAATATTTCCATGTTGGACTACAGTGTGTTCATCTTGGACCAAGTGTATTAATGTTGGAGCGTAGTGTGTTTATCTTGGACCTAATATTTCCATGCTGGACTACAGTGTGTTCATCTTGGACCAAGTATATTAATGTTGGAGCGTAGTGTGTTTATCTTGGACCTAATATTTCCATGTTGGACTACAGTGTGTTCATCTTGGACCAAGTGTATTAATGTTGGAGCATAGTGTGTTTATCTTGGACCTAATAT
Source organism: Odontocerum albicorne (assembly GCA_949825065.1). Lineage (NCBI taxonomy): Eukaryota > Metazoa > Arthropoda > Insecta > Trichoptera > Odontoceridae > Odontocerum > Odontocerum albicorne. Next base: position 40,169,603 of record OX463855.1, read on the forward strand.
TTCCATGTTGGACTACAGTGTGTTCATCTTGGACTTAATGTGTTCATATTGAAACACAGAGTGTTCATTTTAGGCCGAGTGTATTCATATTGTGACATAATGTGTTCATCTTGGACCATAGTGTGTCAATCGTGGACCGTAATTGATCTACCTTAGACAATGTTGCGTCCACGTTGCAGGATCAAATCTTCAAATAAAACCATCCTTCCACAGAGTTTAAGAAGGCGGGAGGAATTGAATAAGTGTTGCTGATATGGTTTTAAGTTTTTTTTATCATTCTTTTCTATAATAGACCGCAGTTTGAATAGCAGTTATGATACGGCGTGATCTCGTCTTGGAACAAGTGTCAGCTAAATAGTTTTTAATGCACGCTATCATTATGAAGTCACTTCTTTTTTCCCACGACTTGAAAAAACGTGACTTTCTAATGCTGCTTGATATCCACGTCAAGTGTGACAATAGGTGCATGCGATTAGTAGCGGCTACACAGAGGAAAAACCTAGTTAATGTTTGACGTACTAGCAAATATAAATAGTATAGACATATTTGTACTCATATACTAGGTAAGTCCAGAAAGTAAGTGTACTGATTTTTTGTAGGTAACACTTTTTTTTATTTAAACAAAAACATTACGTGGTTACCGTAGTACATATGTAAGCTATTTTTCGACATAGTCGCCATTCCTCTCAATGCAGGTGGTGAAGCGGGGTATCAATTTTTTGATGCCTTCCTCGAAGTAGTTTCCCGCCAACCCCTCCGTCCACTTCTCCACCTCCTCCTTTACCTCCTCGTCGGTTGAAAACCTTTTTCCACCCATGTGCAGCTTCAGGGAGGTAAAGAGATAGTAATCTGAATGTGCTAGGTCAGGGGAATGCGCGGGATGGTTCAGGACATCCCATTTAAACGAGGCAAGCAGTTCCTTCGTGGCGTTGGCCGTGTGTGGTCTGGCATTGTCGTGCAGCAGGCAGACTCCCTTTGTCAGCATGCCTCTCCTCTTGTTCTGAATCGCCCTACGCAATTTTTTTAGGGTCTCACAGTATCTTGCAGAGTTGATGGTCTCCCCTTGAGGCATATATTCAATTAAAATTATGCTTTGACAGTCACAAAACACGGATGCCATGATTTTCTTGGCTGAAATTGTGGTTTTGAACTTTTTGGCGGAGGGTGAAGAGGTGTGACGCCACTTTTAAACTCGCGACACCACTTGTACACACTCGTACAATTCATAGCTTTATCACCATATGCAGTTTTCACCTCATTATAAACTTCAACCGGAGGTTTTCCCTTCCAAACGAGATAACGGATGACGCCGCGTATTTCGCACTTGGGGGGAGATTAGATTGACATTTTTCACGAAACGTGCTGTCGCGTCGACACTTCTCAACGTATTGACCTCAAACCGGTCTCGTTGCGGAGGGGAAGGGTCAGACTACACGGAAGCGTAGCCAACATGTCGAAAATAAAATCCATCCGGTCGTGAGAGCCTCAGTACACTTACTTTCTGGATACGCCTCGTATTATAATTAGTATCTATTTATAAAAATATTTTTTTCACTTATTTAACACTTTATTGCAAAAACAATCTGTTACTGGTATGGACTATTTTTTCTGAGGTTACGTGAAAAGTCAGGTATATAAGAATGACCCCCAATCAATTCATGAATTGAAGGACGAAATTATTAGCGTTATTAGTGAGTTACAACCGCAATTATGCCAAAATATCAATATTGCTTCCCAGAGAGAAGAGTATTGTGGGGTTGGTTCCTACTTGCAGAAGTATCGTTTTATAAAGGGTCTTTCAAATTGAGCGGTTTTTTTAATTCTTAGATAAAACACAGATGGCGTCACGGACTTGCCTGGGTCTTGTGACATTTGAGAAGTGTAATGTATGACATTTATAAAAATGGAGTCGTATACAATACAACAACGCGTTCAAATTGTTGAATTATTTTATGTATTGTAATCTCCGGCAACGGTGATGTAAATTGGCCACCAAGATCATGTGATCTGACACCCGTTGGACTGTTTTTTCTGGGATTACGTGAAAAGCCAGGTCTACAAGAATAACCCCCAAATAATTCCTAAGCTGAAGGACGAAATTATTCGCGTTATTGGTGAGTTAGAACCGAAATTATGCCAAAATATCATCGAAAATTTTGACAAAAGAGTGGACATCTGTGGAGCTGCAAGAGGTGGACATTTGACGTTTATTGTTTTTTGTGTTTAAATGTCATACATTATACATCAATAATCAATAAAAAAATTGAAATTAAAGCAAATTGTGTTTTATTTAAGAATTTAAAAAAAATTGAATTAAAAAAACCGCTCAATTTGAGAGAACCTTTAGATTTGTCTTTGTTTTTTTTAATATCCGATCCAGTTTATGCCATAATGCTCATATAATATATCATATACGTACGAGACACGGGTACTCTCGACTCCAACTTTTGTATGACTTCTGATTTTCGATTTAGCGTTAAATTAATTATTTTCCGTTTGTCCATATTTTATGCGGCACAGTTTACAACGATGTGTTATATTTAACGACAAAATATTGTGTTACATATAACGACAAAATATTGTGTTACATATAACGACACAATATTGTGTTACATATGACGACAAAATATTGTGTTACATATAACGACACAATATCGTGTTACATATAACGACACAATATTGTGTTACATATAACGACAAAATATTGTGTTACATATAACTACAAAATATTGTGTTACATATAACGACAAAATATTGTGTTACATATAACGACACAATATTGTGTTACATATAACGACACAATATTGTGTTACATATAACGACAAAATATTGTGTTACGTATAACGATAAAATATTGTGTTTAATATAACGACAAAATATTGTGTTACATATAACGACAAAATATTGTGTTACATATAACTATAAAATATTGTGTTACATATAACGACAAAATATTGTGTTACATATAACGACACAATATTGTGTTACATATAACGACAAAATATTGTGTGACATATAACGACAAAATATTGTGTTACATATAACGACAAAATATTGCGTTACATATAACTACAAAATATTGTGTTACATATAACGACAAAATATTGTGTTACATATAACGACACAATATTGTGTTACATATAACGACACAATATTGTGTTACATATAACGACAAAATATTGTGTTACATATAACGACACAATATTGTGTTACATATAACGACAAAATATTGTGTTACATATAACGACAAAATATTGTGTTACATATAACGACACAATATTGTGTTCCATATAACGACACAATATTGTGTTACATATAACGACACAATATTGTGTTACATATAACGACACAATATTGTGTTACATATGACGACAAAATATTGTGTTACATATGACGACAAAATATTGTGTTACATATAACGACAAAATATTGTGTTACATATAACGACTGATTTTCGATTAAGCGTTAAATTATTGTGTTACATATAACTACAAAATATTGTGTTACATATAACGACAGAATATTGTGTTACATATAACGACAAAATATTGTGTTACATATAACGACACAATATTGTGTTACGTATAACGAAAAAATATTGTGTTACATATAACGACAAAATATTGTGTTACATATAACGACAAAACATTTTTAGCACATTTTAAAACGGAACGTCGGAATATCGGCCGGCACGTGTTAAAATTAAGTACGTTCCCTATATACCCGCTGCTCAAAACACGCCACGCGACAACAGAACCAATCAACGCGCGCAATACTGTATAATCACTTGCTAATCATGCGCCGAAGATTGTTTAACAGGGTGATAATTTTCACATATGACATTAAATTAACAGGGGGATAATTCTCACATATGGGTCGTTCACAAGCCAAGTGAACCAAGTCCAAAAATATTGAATTTTAGATCACTGCATGAAAGGAGTGCGAAAAGTTTTAGTTTTTAGCAGAAAATGCTTTTGTACAAAATAAGTGTAATAAATGTACTCAATATAACACTTTTCAGAATTGCGGTCACTAAAATACCGTACAAAATCAGAAACACTAAAATGTTTGAACGCAGTTTACTCAAAACTAATCAGAATGGACTTAGTTCACTTGGCTTGTGGACGACTCATAAGACATACGGACCGGAAATTTTGTCCGTTAAATCCGAAGTTTTTTAAATTGAGGGTTTACTGTACTCATATTAAACTTTCCAGATATCTGGACCTTTAACAGAATAACAATTCTGCCTAATAGTTGCAATTTCTTTCTTCAATATTATAAGATAAATTATTTTTGTCTTTTTTTTCTCTTTATATTCCACACTATAACATTTACAGTATACATTTTCTGGCGGTAAGTAATACACATCGGACTTAAGAAAGAGACTGTCGGCCATAATCAGCTAACTTCGGCTTTGTAGAGCGTCATCTCTGTCGCACGATCACACTCTAGAACGCTTGACAACGACTGACAAATCGCGACGGAACACGTGTATGAATGACAGAGATGACACTCTTACAAAACCGAAGTTAGCCGATTATGGCCGACATTCTCTTTCTTAACCTTTCCTTCCCTGTGTTGGGTATCTTCTACACGTTGCTTCTAATAACCATCAATATCTCTATAAATATTATAAATACAAGGTTAAGATTTTAGGTGTTCCTCCATAATATATTTACGCATTGATTTAAAAAATAATATTAATATTAATCAGAATTTATCGACTACATCGTGGGTATTTTGTGAAGATATCGGAAACAAATTCGCATTTAAACGCTGTGAGTGCCTCGACATTGTGTCTTGTCGATAGGTGAATAGTATGCGGGAAGCGCGACACTATATTCGCATCTCACTCTTGCATACTCCACTGAATTGCGAGGAGCTGAATTGTCTCAACTTCGCAAGCATAAGCGTAAGCGCCGGGGTATGCGACTGACGTTCCGCGCCACAGTAGCTTCTAGGCTTGCAAATAGGTTAGACGTACGCCCGTTTCGTGAGCGTTGCCAGATGGTTTTTAAATGTTTTCAGCAAATAAATCTCAATTATTATAATTTTTAACTTCAATTATAATTAATTAAGGGGATTATCTATGAATGTTCTTATTTTTCCTATTTCAAATCGCTAATTTTTGATCGCGTACTCACTACCCAACACCGGAGCACGCGTTTCAATTTTAACACCGTAAGGGAAGGGTTAAGTCCGATGTGTATTACTTACTGCCGGGTACTGTACATAGATTTAAAGGAATGGGGAACCATAGAATCTATAACATGTAACAATGCATGAATATACGAGTATAAGAATGCAAAAAAACTCTTAATTTTGTGGATATAGAGAACCACTTCGCTAGACAAGGTTTATGACAACTTTGTCATATTGTTTAAGTTTCATTCCTTAATCACAAATGTTATACAATATATTTATTAATTTAATTTAAACTCCATTAACTAATTTATTTATAGTAATACAGTTCAGTGAGTTATACTTCTTTAGCTGAATGTGTCCTAGTGGGACGAGATGATGATAGTAGTTGGTAAATAAATAAAATACGTTAGATCGCAATGCGGAAAGAGAGAGTGTTTATTTTTATAGTAGCGTAGGTATTTATATGTTTTTGGAATGTGCACAAGAGTGCGCTCGCGATATGCTTCTATCTCGCTTCTGTGAATGCAGAAAACGATTAATATCGTATGTGGGTGATATTTTATTTACGAAACTGGCGAGACAGCGTGGTGCGTTCTCTCTCTAGTATGGAATGCGGCGCGATGCTCGGCCGGCGTCAATGGTTGGCATGTGACCTTTGGACTGTTTAATATAATTTATCGAGGGATCCGAAGGTCGTTTCATCGGTCATTGACCGTATGTATGCGACAATATTCAGCGACGACCGTGGATCCCCACACTTCTTTTCATATCATTAATAAAAATTTAAAAAAGCATTGGACCTATATTTGATCCCTGTGGAACACCTGAGTTAACGTGGAATTGATCAAATGTAAATACCCCATAAGATACAATTGTCCTAGATATTAACACACTCAGCTGCATTTACATTCTTACACTTACTTAAATACCAATACTCATTTCCATCCGCATCATAATTTCAACAATACTATCAAAAGTATGTCCAACAAGTCCTTATTACAAGCTCTACATTCGCACCAATCATCCACTCACATTTATATGGAAAGGCTTCCAAAAACTCATTATTTCTTGTTCTCGCCATATCAAAGACGACCTCCGTGGCCTGGTGGTAAGACACTTGTCTGCCGATCCGGAGGTTGCGGGTTCGATCCCCGCTGGAACCCGGATTTTTTTAAATAGGATTCCAATCTGGTTAACACTTAGGGCCTATAAAAACATATTTCTGGTTGGTTGGAAGAGATTGCCACATGGCAATACACTCGCCAGGTTTAAAAAAAAAAAAAAAAGAGCCACTTCCTTACATTTTTTTAAATTGGATATCACGTTTTTTTTTTAATTCCCTACTTTTCCTCAGGAATATGTTATAAATTCTAACATTTAGTGATGTATAGTATATTTTTATGTTATAGTAATAAATCTAGTTTGCACCTCGACATGGTGTTTTATGTAAATACTAGTTTTTCCTCGGTGTAGTCGATTCGTCGTCAATTCTTGACATGCAACGAAGCGCAATGAATGTCATTTGAAAGATCACCAGTGGCGTAAATGCAACACGAGACATTGGGGGTAAAAATCACATTAAATTTCTATTATTCAAATGTATACATTAGAACTTGTATATTAAAAAGATACACAACTAATATTTTCCATGTTTCAAGATGAATATTAATTTACAAAAAAAAATCTTGTTGTTTTTATTTTTGTTGTTTCTGTATATTTTTGTGTTCATTTTTATTCTTATGATTGTGTGCGGCATATTATGGGATGAACATTTTTGGTTTTATTTTTGTTTCATTTTGGGTTCATATTTGGTTTTACTTTTGTTTTTATTCTTATGATTGTGTGCGGTATATTATGGGATGAACAAGTTTGATCTTTCTGGAGTGATGATGTGTGAAGAGTTTGATCCCGCATGATGTTTCCAGTTGTAATTGAGTGTCACTGTTTGTCAGGTTGATGAGAATGTGCAACAACGCGGTTTTGTTTTTTGTGTAATCAAAAATCGGAAAGAAGTATCGATTTATTTTTTCATGCTAAATATCCTCAGTGAGATACAGGCAAAAGCCTAGTTTACTGGGGATACGACAAATGAAAGGCGACTAACCAAGATCCATTAAAATAATGTATGTTTAAATTAAATTACCTGTTGTTTTTTCGCAAATTATGTATATGTCTTGTCATGTGTAATAATAAAATAAATAAAAAATTAAAAAAATAACCAACCCATATTTTATTTATTTTGAGATATTTGATATCAATTTTAACTCTGCTGAATTTTGTTTTTCAATGATCATTTGTAGTATTCAATCTCAGCAATTTTTATGTCTTTGAGTGCTTCAGTCCACGCTTCGAACCCATATTTATGTTCTTTCAAACCCTTCGAACCACCCGACCGGAAAATGGTGGGATGGTATAAATGTATATATGTTAGTGAGAAGTAAAAATAATTAAAGAAGGTGCATGATGAGATGTATGAATGTGGAATAAGTTGTATTTGGATAGAAAAGTGTGAGGATATTTTAAATAAATAAATAAAAATAGGTTTTTCATTTAAGCATAACAAAGTTTATTTTCAAGACAATTTTTTTATTAATACAGGTAAATGAAGTAGTAATATTGCCCCTTTAAATTAATTGTGAAAAATAATGTCAGGCAAGTGTTGCCCTTCTTCGCGGTCACATATCTGCAGCCTCTCTTGAAAGTTACGCATCTCTCTCACAAACATTTCTTCTGGTATTCGTTCGATTTCTTGACGAATAGAAACTTTCAGTGGGCGAAGAAGGGCAACACTTGCCTGACATTATTTTTCACAATTAATTTAAAGGTGCAATATTAATACTTCATTTACCTGTATTAATCGAAAAATTATCTTGAAAATAATTAATGTTATGCTTAAATGAAAAACAAGCATTTCCTCTCTTTGAAAAATCTTAGCCATTCAAAAAACATACGTTTCCTCTGCGCCACCCTATATAATAACAATTTATAAAGCGCCTCTTAAGCTACGGTTTCCTAAGGAACCCGTCCTTATATAGCGCACGTTACATGACGTGATGCTGGCGCGCCGCCAGACGGCAGAAATGAGAACCCACAACTGGCAGTTGGAAACCAAATCTGATTCCTTATATTTTGTTTCAACTGGGCTTTTCTATAGTCTTTGCTATTCACATTATATAAAGCTTCATTATTTCTTACAAAATCAATCAATATTTCGTCATTTTCGCTGGTCCAAATTACGTTTGCACATGCGTTTCCTCTGCGTCACCCTGTATTATCATTATTATTCTTGTTATATAGGGTGGCCACTGAAAGACTGAAGGGTTTGTAAAAGTTATAACTTGTTCATTTTCAATATTTTTTATTTAATTTTTTTCCAGGTTATAGACCTTTAGCGGTATGGTTCTAGTAGGACGTGCTTATGATTATGATTGTTGTTTGGTATTTAAATAAAATACCTCGATTAGCAATGCGGAAAGTGAGAGTGAATAATCAATGAATAGTAAACAGCGTTGAATGGTCAAGTGAATAATAATAAGTCATCTTTATTTATCGATAAGTAGGTATATATACATTTCAGAGCGGGGCGCGTGAGTACGCCCACAATATATTTTTATCTCCCTCTGTGCGTGACGAGGTGGTCGATCGAAATATTGCAGACGTCGCGAATAATATTGTGGGTAGGTAATTTGTTGGCGAAAACGGTGAGACAGCGCGATGCGTTCTCTTTCTACTGTGGAATGTATCGTAAACAGTATTTGCGGGTAAACAATATCAATGTTCTGGTATGCGACCTTTGGACATGTCCGAAGGTCGTTTCGTCGGTCGTTGACCGTGCGTGTTGACAATATTCAGGGACGACCGTAGTCCCTACAGACCTTTATTACCCCAAGATACTCAGTAGCGCTTGCAGTACGCCATTCGATTTCAACACCTAGCCAGATATAACAACAACTTGATAATGAGTGATGAGATCCATTTCCATTTAAACGGGTACATCAACAATCAAAACTGCAGATTTTGGGGTACTGAGAATTTCAGGTTATTACATCAGCATCAATTGTATCTCCAAAAATGCACTGTTTGGTGCGGTGTTATGGCTGAAAGAGTCATCGGCCCCTATTTCTTTGAAAATGATGAAGGTCAGACAGAAAGAATCAACGGGGTCCTGTATAGGACAATGCTTGAAAAAAATTTACGCCCAGCGGTCAAAGATAGTTAGAATGATGGTTCCAACAGGATGGAGCTTCTGCGCACACTGCCAAGGAGACGATGGCAGTGTGCGCAGTACAGCGATGTACATCATTCAGCCTTTCATGGGCCACCTTGTATAATACTGGAGGGTCCTTTGAGTGTTGTGCAACAACGCTTTATAAATTTTTGAATTTTTATTTGCAAGAAAAGAACAGATACTCTTTTTATATATTTCATACAATTTCAAACCAATGAGGTTGTGGCGACATCATGTACTCGTATATGTTGGAAGTTGCCAACATTTTACATTCGCTTCGAGAAAGTCTTTCCAAATATTTTCAAAACAGCGCCATATTACCTTCTAGATTGTTCCATCAGTGTATAGAGAAACAGTTCCCTATCCCGATAAAGCGATAGCATTCCACCATATAAGGCAAGAATCCATTGCGATATTCCTAATAAAAGTTTTCCAAGGTTCCTTTTAACTGTCCCGCGATTCTAGAAGCACTAAGTTTATACTATATGTACCCAATAAATATATCCGTGCAAGGAATCACCCTCTGTTCTACATACCAACTTACAGGACGAATGTCATGGCTAAACACTCAGTCACACGTGGTATAGAGATATTGAACCAACCGAATGACACTGTTGATATATTCTCGGTACCGTCTAGCAGTATGAGAAGAATCCTGGCTGATATTATTCCTAACGAATAAGCTAACGCTAGAAGCAGACCCTCTTTGTGTAACAGGAGAAATCCGTGCAAAGTGGACAAAAAAAAATATGCTTGTAAATAAATACTGCACGCGCGACGAAACATATTTTTAATTGTGATGTTAACCTTTCCCTTCCTGTGCTACAAAAAATCCGCCCGTTCCGGTGCTGTGTATTCAAACACATGTAAAAATGAGCGATTTAGAATCGGAAAAATAAGAATATTCATAGCCAATCGCTTAAATTAATTAAATTTGAAGTCAAAAGTGATTATAATTGAAATTTAATTGCTGAAAACATCGGCCAACGTTCACAAAACGGGCGAAGAGACCGCCTCAAATGGATGCCCACGAGCTACTGAAGCGAGAGAAGCGACCGAACTGAGATTCTATTTTTTGCGTTACCATACACCGAAGTAGAGTGAGAGTGAGACGTGAATAGCGTCGCTTCCTCGCCCATAACGATTTTTTAGAATGAATATACCTACGTCACACACTGGCACACGTTTAATTGTATTGGTGAATTTATTCCCGATTTTCACAAAATTTCTCTGATGTGGCCGATAAGTGCTGATTATTATTAATATTATTTGTTCATTCAATGCGTAAATGTATTACGGAGGAATACCTAAAATCTGAACCCAGTGTTTATTATATTTGTAGAGATATTAAAGTTTTTAGAAGTAATGTGTACTAGTTACACATCACAGGGAAGGAAGGGTTAATAAATAATAGTCAGAAACGTTATTAAAATATTTGATCGACACCCATCGACAAGTTAGTTAGTAAGATGCTCGTCTTCCATCTCAGAGGTGGCAGGTTTGATTCCCATTGGTACTCAATATTTTCAAGAGTTCCAGTATGGTTTTCATTTAAGGTACCTTTAACATTGTAATTTGTTTTATCAAACACTGTTTATTCCACTTTTTTGTAACGGTATAACCCTACCGGTTTTAAGGCTTTCACCTCATCATCAGGGGAGCACAAACAAGATTGAATTCTGTTCGAACTGTGCCGAGATACACGCTTCTAACGGTAAACATTCGGGTTTAGGACTGGGCGTGGAGGGAGGGATAAGACAATCTCGGCAAGCAGCGAAGAGATTCTTGGGATATATGTGTTTTCCAGATGTTCACCTCGATGCACTGACTTAGAAACTTGTAGGGCTTCTGGTCTGTCTTCTAGTCTGTCCAATTTATTTCCGTTACTACTTATATGTAATAATTTGGCATCATCGATAGAAAATGTGTGGTATTAACGGTGACAATGACTAGCCATTAGGTGAAAGTCTTGAAACTGGTAGGGTTATACCATTACAAAAAAATGGAATAAACAGTGTTTGATAAAACAAATTATGATGTCTTTAAACCTACACAATGTTAACGCATTAACTATAAATAATATATCTTTAACATATTTCTAGTAAGCTGTAAGATATTTATACATGACAATAAACCCGTTTGGTTATACTGTATTCAACGAAAGCGTAATACAATCAAATAATTCTCATTCAATAATTCAAATAAAATTAAAAACAAAATTTTGAGGGTTGGATCTTTTTTTAATAACTAGCTACTTCCTAAATAACCAGCTACTTCATAAATAACCAGCTACTTCATAAATAACCAGCTACTTCATAAATAACCAGCTACTTCATAAATAACCAGCTACTTCATAAATAACCAGCTACTTCATAAATAACCTCTACTTCATAAATAACCAGCTACTTCATAAATAACTAGCTACTTCATAAATAACCAGCTACTTCATAAATAACTAGCTACTTCATAAATAACTAGCTACATCATAAATAACCAGCTACTTCATAAATAACTAGCTGCTTCATAAATGCAAAAAACCACATCTTAATTATTTCGAAATATTTAATGCGAGTCAAGATTATATGTAGTGGGTTTTTTGAAAAGCTAATAGAATAAAAGTCTGGTGTCAAAGTTTGTCTGGTAACACTAAATATATAGCACGTGGTAGATATGTGAGTGTTATTGCCTCTCCGCATGCGGCTGTATTTCAATCACGTTTAAATAATAACTAAATGTGAGTTCCTACACCAGTGGTTTTAACCCGAAGGCTCCGAAGACAATGTTTTCTCCCAATCATGCTCTTCAATACGTCTGCATTATCGATTCTAATATAATACATTGAATGATAACATACGAATAAACAAAAATCATGTTAGTTAATATTATGATCGAATGTTTCAATTAATTTACTTAAAAAAATGTCTTGCGTCCGAATTTGGTAGGAGGAAGATTTGGTAGTAGATATTTTTAATGTAAATGTTATTAATTTCAGGAGAGTCCTTTTTCGGCATTTCCCCATTAGCTCTTGCCTGGGAGACTGGTTCCATTCTATTTAAATGTTGTCATGTTTTGTAGGAATTTAAATTTTTATCATGTTTAGTAGGAATTTAAAATTTTATCATGTTTTATAGGAATTTAAAATTTTATCATGTTTTCTAGGAATTTTAAATTTTGTCATGTTTCGCAGGAATTTAAATAATTTTATATTTTCGTTGATTTCGTCATTGTTTCTTTCTTTCAGTGATTTATTATTTTAATGCATATGTTTAAAAAAAAAAGCTATTTTATTTCTCAAATAAATAAATATGCATTACATACCATCACGCCGTATCTCTATCGAAGTAGGCAGAAATGAAAGAGTGTCAGTCTTTCATATCGCGACACATACTTTTCTCCTCTTCTACATCCATACACCTCCTAAGACTTAATTACCATTTTATATTTCCTTCATCTGATCCAATCATACTCTCCTTGATATTCCTCTACCACGCCTTCCACTCACAATTTCACTCTACATATATTTTGTTAGTCTTTCTTAATTAATTAGTGCCACGTTCCCAAACCATCTCAGAATGCTCTTCGTGATCTTGCTGTGCTCTTCTTCATATATGTTTTAGTCCCCAATTTACCTTGTTTCCTACCGCTACATGTCGTTCAATATACATCGTAACTCTTCCATCATCTGAGAAAATTCTACCTTAATACCAGAATTCTTCAACTTGCTCCAATCTTTCATTACTCACCCTTATCACCAATAAATAAATAAAAAAAATTTAAAACCAATACAGTGCGAAAAATTCAAATCCAATAAGTGACGTTATCTAAAAATTTATTGATTCAATATAGCAAACAACCCATAAATAAGATTGCATTTTATACAACAATTTAATTATAAAAAAAAAACATTTAAATAACGTATCACTTACCTACTTTTTAAAGAGGTTTTTTTTTAATTTTAACTTATTTTAAAATTTGAATGGTATTTTTTTAATCACTTTTGAAAAACACTTTATCTAAACACAATTATTCCACGCCTTACACTACATTTCACAATAATATTGAAATTATTAAATAGTAGACATTTGAGACCCAACCAACCACACAATGACACTAGCCATCCAGCTCGGAGGGCCGCCCAAGTAACTCTAAGCGCACCCGTTACATACAGCTGGTGAAGGCGCCAGGTAAGTAACTAAGACAGACGTGGAATAGAAAAAGTCAGGGCCGTCCCTTAAGTGGATAATAACTTTTATGACGACTTTGCATAAATGTTTATAATACAGGTACAAAGAAAATTTCTAAGAATGAATATTGTTTAATCCTAGTGTGAAAGAAAAAAGAAATACGTTATATATGATACATAGATGGGCAATGAAAATTAAGAACAAGAAAAAGAAAAATAACTATTTGGGAAGTATGTAGTAGATTAAAGAAAAGTGGAAATAGATGTTTAACGACATGTTGTGATAGGAAACAAAGTTTGATGAGGCATTAAAATATATATACTCGTATCAAACAATATCAAGATCAGCAACAATGATGGTATATAACACAATGAAATGACATGAAATGATATAACACAATGAATATAATGCGCTGAATAAATTTTGAAGAGAAGAATATGTGATGTATGAAAGAATTTGAAATATAAAATGGTCCAAGTCCTGAAGATGAAAACTGTAACGTTTTCGAAAAGTCGGAATCAAACGTCAAACCACACATTCCGAAAGACTTTATAAAGGGTCTTGCAAATTGAGTGGTTTTTTTAATTCAATTTTTTAATTCTTGAAAAAAACACACAATTAGCTTTGATTTCAAAAAACTTTTTATTGTTCATTGAAGTATAATGTATGACATTTAAACACAGTAAACAATATCCGCCAAATGTCCACCTCTTGCAGCTCCACAGATGTCCATTATTTTGTCAAAATTTTCGATAATATTTTGGCATAATTGCGGTTCTAACTCACCAATAACGCGAATAATTTCGTCCTTCAGCTCAGGAATAAATCGGGGGTCATTCTTATAGACCTGGCTTTTCGTGATTTTTCATTGCAAATTTTTAGACTCCAGTCTGTTTTCAATGGAGCTTTTAGGCTGATATATGGTAGTCATACATTTTGTCATAATTATGAGTCCACTTCTAAAAAAAGTCTACAGTGACTTAAGCGTCGCGAAGGGGTTAATTTTAAACGTTGTCACTTTGTATTTAAGTCCCTTAATGGGATACCTCCATCGTATATTTCTAGTGTGTCTAAAATATGTTGTTTCGGAGAAGAGTAGAACTTAGAGGTCAAATTCTTCTTCATCTATTAAATTGATTGTTCCGAATCGATCCCAAAGGGCGTAATATGATAGAGTGCCACTGCCGGTCCAGTGGCGTGGAATAGTCTATATCTTACTGTTTATAGACATGGGTGACGTGTGCAGCTTTAGGAAGCACTTGATGACAACCTTTTTTTAGGAGGTCTTATCAAAATTTATGATGTTAGATGAACACTACACTATACCTAAAGCCAAATGTGTTACGTTCACATTCGTTCAAAGGTATTTTTGCAGTTCGTCTTCACTTTGTATTTTTTTGCGGTTTTCGTACCTCATATATTTTTATAAACATGTGCAGATGCAGGGAAGTACCTAATCTAATGGTCGCAGTCAATACCTACCTTCCTGTTCTTACACTCAACTTTTATATACATATTTGTTTTGTAATATTTTATAACTGTCAATTTGGAGCGCTCTTGAGGAGAGTTGGCTCTCGGAACGGCGCTATATGAATTGTCCTTTTATTTTAATTAAGTGCTAGAGATGTGGGTGGCATGTGTAGCTTTAGGAAACACTTGAAGACAACAATTTTTGAGATGTTTCAAAATGTATGATTGTACTAATAATAACTAGTCAATGATGAGGAAAGTAAATAAAAAAAAATTAAGTAGTACTAGGCGTATCCAAAAAGTAAGTGTACTGAGGCTCTCACGACCGGATGGATTTTATTTTCGACATGTTGGCTACACTTCCGTGTAGCCTGACCCTTCCCCTCCGCAACGAGACCGGTTCGAGGTCAGTACGTTGAGAAGTGTCGACGCGACAACACGTTTCGTGAAAAATGTCAATCCGATCTCCCGCCACGTGCGAAATAAATAATGCCGGGCAAGAGTTTTTGAGGCGCTGCAAACTCCATGGAGATGAATTTCTCCGCTCCATCGTTACTGGAGATGAAACTTGGGTTGCACACTACACGCCTGAAACCAAAAGGCAGTCTCAACAGTGGCGTCACACCTCTTCACCCTCCGCCAAAAAGTTCAAAACCATAATTTCAGCCAAGAAAATCATGGCATCCGTGTTTTGGGACTGTCAAGGCATAATTTTAATTGAATATATGCCTCAAGGGGAGACCATCAACTCTGCAAGATACTGTGAGACCCTAAAAAAAATGCGGAGGGCGATTCAGAACAAGAGGAGAGGCATGCTGACAAAGGGAGTCTACCTGCTGCACGACAATGCCAGACCACACACGGCCAACGCCACGAAGGAACTGCTCGCCTCGTTTAAAGGGGATGTCCTGAACCATCCCGCGCATTCCCCTGACCTAGCACCTTCAGATTACTATCTCTTTACCTCCCTGAAGCTGCACATGGGTGGAAAAAGGTTTTCAACCGACGAGGAGGTAAAGGAGGAGGTGGAGAAGTAGACGGAGGGGTTGGCGGGAAACTACTTCGAGGAAGGCATCAAAAAGTTGATCCCCGCTTCACCATCTGCATTGAGAGGAATGGCGACTATGTCGAAAAATAGCTTACATATGTTCTACGGTAACCACGTAATTTTTTTGTTTAAATAAAAAAAATTGTAACCTACAAAAATTCAGTACACTTACTTTCTGGATATGCCTCGTATTTCAAACACGTATGATAGCGAACTGTACGATACGTGCCAACTCCAGTGGTTCTTAACCAGTGCTGTAGTCATAAACTTCATAGAGGGTATAGATTTATAGATCATTGAGCGTAAAGAATTATTTTGCAATAGTGTGAGTAACACTCTCTGTATTACACAACTTGTGTAGTGGAGTTGGTTTTATAATGCCACACGATTGGTTCGCGCAGAGCGCACGTTTGTATTGTTGTTAAAATACTCGATGATTAGAAAAACACTACCATGTCGAAATTAGGAGTGCGATTTTTGCCTAATGTAATGTATAATTCAACATTTTTCGAAATCTTAGAATGTACTTTGTTATAACTTAAAGTTTCCTAGAATTTAGTATCACTCCATCCATTATTATTTTAAAACTTTATTATTTGACATTGTAATTATGTAATTATGATACATTAATATGTTAAATAATCTTACATTCATTTTATTTTTATGTGCTATAATCTAATTAAAGCTGACGAACATTTTTACTTTATAATACTTGTACTTATATTTATATTTAATCTTGAAAAATTCCATTATTGTTATTTAATGTTTCCTAGAATCTGCCATGCATAAACAATTAATATGTAAAATAAACTTACTTTCATTTTATTTTTATGATTATTACAATTTAAGCAGACAGCATTTTTAATTTTAAAAACGTGTGTTTATTTCAATGTTTGAATGTAAAATATTATTTTTTTGTGGTTTCATTTCATTAAAAAATAATGTAACAAGTTTTTGTAAACGCACTGTTACTCACATTATTGAAAAACGACTCTTTAGGCTGAACGATCTACGAGTATATACGTTAACGCACTTTTTGTGTGATATCGTATACCTTATATTTACACCCATATTTATACGGTATAAATGAAACTCTATAAAATATTATTCCCGTATCGTACTTAACCGTACCGTGGATTAGAAAAGGGAATGCGCCGCTACATTCTTTCAGTTATTTTAACATAATCTCGACCTGGTGTCAGTTGATTGATCGATGCTTTATCAGCCATGATCGAACATATTTCGAATGTCAAGTCATGAGCTTTATCAGCCATGATCGAACATATTTCGAATGTCAAGTCATGAGCTTTATCAGCCATGATCGAACATATTTCGAATGTCAAGTCATGAGCTTTATCAGCCATGATCGAACATATTTCGAATGTCAAGTCATGAGCTTTATCAGCCATGATCGAACATATTTCGAATGTCAAGTCATGAGCTTTATCAGCCATGATCGAACTTATTTCGAATGTCAAGTCATGAGCTTTATCAGCCATGATCGAACATATTTCGAATGTCAAGTCATGTGCTTTATCAGCCATGATCGAACATATTTCGAATGTCAAGTCATGAGCTTTATCAGCCATGATCGAACATATTTCGAATGTCAAGTCATGAGCTTTATCAGCCATGATCGAACATATTTCGAATGTCAAGTCATGAGCTTTATCAGCCATGATCGAACATATTTCGAATGTCAAGTCATGAGCTTTATCAGCCATGATCGAACATATTTCGAATGTCAAGTCATGAGCTTTATCAGCCATGATCGAACATATTTCGAAAGTCAAGTCATAATCAAAAGCATTTAATTTTTTGTGTGATGGTTGAATATTTTGATTTAACCAGATAATATACGCTATTTCTGCGAATATAGCAGAGGGTATGCGGCGTATACCCTCTGCTATAGCACTGCTCTTAACGCTTGATTATTGGAGCCAAATACAATATTAACACCACATCACGCTCTTTACAACTTCCGTACTACCAATTCGAATATATTGAGGGGTAGCATAAAAATAAGTAAAAATATGTTTAAAAAAAAGACTCATTTTAGATACCAGTTAACCTTTCCTTTCCTGTGCTAAAAAAAATCGCGCGTTCCGGTGCTATGTATTCAATACACATGTAAAAATGAGCGATTAAATCGGAAAAATAATAATATTCATAGCCAATCGTTTAAATTAATGAAATTTGAAGTCAAAAGTGATAATAATAAATGAAATTTAACTGCAGAAAACATGAAAAAAACATCGGCCGACGTTCATAAAACGGGCGAAACGACCACCTCGAACGAAAGCTGGCTGGCTACTAAGCGAGAGAAGCGAGCGAACTGAGATTCTATATCTTGCGTTCCCATATACCGAAGTAGAATGAGAGTGAGACGTGAAAAGCGTCGCTTCCTCACCCATAGCGATTTTTTAGAATGAATGTACCTACGTCACACACTGGCACATGTTTGATTGTATTGGTGAATTTATTCCCGATTTTCACAAAATATCTCTGATGTGGCCGATAAGTGCTAATTATTATTAATATTATTTTTTCATTCAATGCGTAAATGTATTACGGAGGAATACCTAAAATCTGAACCCAGTATTTATTATATTTATAGAGATATTAAAGTTTTTTAGAAGCAATGTGTACTATAGTTCGGAAATTATAGAATGAGTCCTGTGACAGCTCACAAATTTGCCCCAATACAACCTTATGTAATGAATTCACCTAAATAACTTGCTTTTTATTAGAATTGAGGCTTGTATTAAAGTTGATAAAATAATTAAAATTACTGAACATCGTTACAAGGTTGTATTGGGGCAAATTTGTGAGCTGTCACAGGACTCATCCTAGAACTTCCGAACTATAGTTACAGTTACACATCACATGAAAGGAAGGGTTAAGATAATAAAAAAATTGTTTCAAACCTAAGTGAAGTGTCACTCATCGCTGATGTTTCCATAATCGCCCCACAGAGTCTTGGTGCGAGTCCCAGCTGATTCTCCTTCCCGTGTACAGTGTAGGTCTTCCCCGAGGCGCTCTGCCCGTACGCCAGCACGCATGTGTCTTGCCCTCTAGCGAGGGACTCCAGAACTATTTTACCGAGTTTTCCGAACACCTGCGCAAACACAAGATAAATGAAAATTATACTAACAATGCTATTAATACATTACATTTCTCGGGGTTTTCGATAGATGGACTTTTTAATTGTCAAACTGTCATGATAGTTTTTCAGTAATATCTGTTAATTTTTAGCTTTACTTATTCAATGCTAAGGAGCCTTTCCCATATTTTTTTTACTGATTCCGAAAGATCATGTAAAAACAACGTAAAAGCGGGTACTCAATGTACTAAAATAAAACGGGATTGTAAAAATAAGGTAGATCATGTAAAAACAACGTAAAAGCGGGTACTAAATGTACTATAATAAAACGGTATTGTAAAAATAAGGTAGATCATGTAAAAATAAGGTAGATCATGTAAAAACAAGGTAGATCATGTAAAAATAAGGTAGATCATGTAAAAATAATGTAGATCATGTAAAAATAAGGTAGGTCATGTAAAATAAGGTAGATCATGTAAAATAAGGTAGATCATAAGGTAGATCATAAAAATAAGGTAGATCATGTAAAAATAAGGTATATCATGTAAAATAAGGTAGATCATGTAAAAATAAGGTAGATCATGTAAAAATAAGGTAGATCATGTAAAAACAACGTAAAAGCGGGTACTAAATGTACTAAAATAAAACGGGATTGTAAAAATAAGGTAGATCATGTAAAAATAAGGTAGATCATGTAAAAATAAGGTAGGTCATGTAAAATAAGGTAGATCATGTAAAATAAGGTAGATCATGTAAAAATAAGGTAGATCATGTAAAATAAGGTAGATCATGTAAAAATAAGGTAGATCATGTAAAAATAAGGTAGATCATGTAAAACTAAGGTAGATCATGTAAAAACAACGTAAAAGCGGGTACTAAATGTACTAAAATAAAACGGGATTGTAAAAATTGGGATTGTAAAAATAAAACGGGATTGTAAAAATTGAACGCAAATAGCGGGAAAACGTGAATTCCGGGCACGTAAAAAACGGGGTTTCATTGTAATAAAATACAATAGAAACAATGGCGCCGAATAATTATATCAATAATGATTTAGCCCAAACGGTGTCCAAAACAATACCTAAGCTTTCCAACTAAATTGGCATTGGAATGGCGATGGGATCCTCGATTTCGAGGCCCTGCAACGACGACGAAACGCCGTAGCACTGTATGGAATAGAAACATGAACGATGATAAATGCTTTTTGGATATGGTCGTGAGATACAGGCAAAAGCCTAGTTTACTGGGGACACGACAAATCTTCTTCTCCCTGGCTCCATCCCAACTCACTGTCTGCGAAGACTGTTGAGGTCAGCTCTCCTCGTCCTCAGGTTGTATGCTCTTCTGTCCCGGACTACGCCCCCCAGGCCGTGCCTCTGCATCAGGTTATCTTTTTGCACCACCCACGAATTCTTTGGTCTTCCTCTAGTTTGTTATCCGAGGAAGATCCATGGAGATTGCCTGGTCCATAATGTGATCGGGTGCTCTGCGTCCAGCGTACCCATACCATCTCAATCGCCTCTCCTCCATCTTGCTGTTGATGTCTGTAACACCTAGGCTTCCTGTCTCTTAGGGACACACCAGCTGACCATCTTTTTAGTTGCCTGGAGTAAGAGTTATACATCGTCCAGCATTCGGAGCCATAGAGGAGTGTGTTTTTATTCATCTTGGCCGATGGGATGTTATTAGATGAGTCCAGACCTTTTGATAGCTTCTCTCTTAAATGTATTTTATGCCATTTATGTGTTTTTGAAGTGTATTTAAATATATTATGTACATACTATCAAAAAACTAATATTTATTATTTTATTATTATTTATTATGAAAACAAATATTCTCATGATGTTACCGTTTCCTGAGTGGCGCAATCATCATCATCAAGCCGCGAGGAGTCGAAACAGAAGTGGAAATTAAATCGTCTGATCCTCTCCCTGCTGTCTCCAGCGTGACTCAGGGGCACCTGTAACATACAGACGACTAAGTTATGGATTATGTTATCAATCTAGATGATGATTATACCAATGTGGAAGATTATTTATTTATATATTATATTACCTTATGGTAATAATAATAACAAAAAAATATAATAAAAATAAATGCAAATAAGCGTAATAAAAGTACTGAGTGCTTCATACACGTGTAACATACTACTGATTGCTTCATACACGTGTAACATATTACTGATTGCTTCATACACGTGTAACATATTACTGAGTGCTTCATACACGTGTAACATATTACTGAGTGCTTCATACACGTGTAACATATTACTGAGTGCTTCATACACGTGTAACATATTACTGAGTGCTTCATACACGTGTAACATATTACAAATCGACAGAATATGTCATTTTTTAAAAACAATTTCAATAAAAATATATATAAAGAAACAAATGTATTCAAGCGTTCAAAAGTATACGAGTCACCAAGACAATACGGGGCAATCCAAAGGGGGACAGCTCGCACTGCACCGAACCAGGTTTCACTCTTGAAATCAATGTGAAACAGAATACAGCGCACAAACAAAAATTGACATGTGTGTACCATAAAACATCTAAAAGACAAAATTGAAAAAATACAAATACAATAGTTTAGGATAATGATACCGATGGGAGTGACGATGCCGATGAGAATGACGATACCGATGAGAGTGACGATACCGATGAAGATGAAGATACCGATGAGAATTTCGATACCGATAAGAATAACGATATCGATGAGAATGACAATTCCGATGAGAATGGCAAAATCGGTGAGAACGACTATACCGATGAGAATGGCGATAGTGATAAGAACGACGATACCGATGATGGTATAGATACCGTTGAGAATGGCGATAGCGATGAGAATAACGATACTGATGTGAATGGCGATATCCATGAGAACGACGTTACTGATGAGGATGAAGATACCGATGAGTATGACGATACCTATGAGAGTGACGATACCGATGATGATGAAGATACCGATGAGAATTTCGATACCGATAAGAATAGCGATATCGATGAGAATGACAATACCGATGAGAATGGCAAAATCGGTGAGAACGACTATACCGATGATAATGGTGATACTGATAAGAACGACGATACCGATGATGGTATAGATACCGTTGAGAATGGCGATAGCGATGAGAATAACGATACTGATAGGAATGGCGATATCCATGAGAACGACGATACTGATGAGGATGAAGATACTGATGAGAATGACGATACCGACAAGAATGACGATATCGATAAGAATGGTGATACCGATGAGAATAGTGATATCAATTAGTACGACGATACCGATGAGAGTGGCGATACCGATGATGATGAAGATACCGATGAGAATGTCGATACCGATGAGAATGGCGATATCGATGAGAATAGCAATACCGATGAGAATGGCGATACTGGAGAACGACTATACCGCTGAGAATTGCGATACCGATGAGAATGGCGATATCGATGAGAATAGCAATACCGATGAGAATGGCGATATAGGAGAACGACTATACCGCTGAGAATGGCGATACCGATGAGAATGGCGATATCGATGAGAATGTCGATACCGATGAGAATGGCGATATCGATGAGAATAGCAATACCGATGAGAATGGCGATACCGGAGAACGACTATACCGCTGAGAATGGCGATACTGATGAGAATGACGATACCGATGAAGATGAAGATACCGAAAAAGATGTTGATTCCGATGAGAA
The DNA here is from genome assembly GCA_949825065.1 of Odontocerum albicorne. NCBI lineage: Eukaryota > Metazoa > Arthropoda > Insecta > Trichoptera > Odontoceridae > Odontocerum > Odontocerum albicorne. Next base: position 40,192,491 of record OX463855.1, read on the forward strand.
TAATAATACCGATGAGGATGATCGTAACGATGAGGGTGATAATACCAATGAAAATGATATTTATAATAATATTGTAATAATGGTAACACAGAAATCAAAATAAAAAAACAACAAAACGTCCTGAACCACACCAAATTCTCAGACAAACAACAAAAATGTGTGCAATTGTGGAAATATTTCGTTGAAATAAAATTATATACTATGGAGAAAATCATAATTCCAAATATCAATTCACATTACTTACCGTGATTAAAATACAAACAAGTTTCTCCGATAAAGACTTACTTTCAAGTTAGTTATTGCCACAGTCTGGTCATCTTCTACTCTTACAACGGGTTTGGAGGATTTCTCATCGGATAGTTCCCTGAAAAGGAACAAACTGTTGTTAGGGAGACAATGTTTTTCCAGCAAATGGATGCGCATATGAACGAATATTGAATTAATTTGGAATTATTTATGGTATTATCTTATTTCTTTCATTAATCTGTCATACGACACATAACATATTATTCTCAGTGCACGTATTTACTCACCTCCTTTCATTAATCTGTCATACGACACATAACATATTATTCTCAGTGCACGTATTTACTTACCTCCTTTCATTAATCTGTCATACGACACATAACATATTATTCTCAGTGCACGTATTTACTCACCTCCTTTCATTAATCTGTCATACGACACATAACATATTATTCTCAGTGCACGTATTTACTCACCTCCTTTCATTAATCTGTCATACGACACATAACATATTATTCTCAGTGCACGTATTTACTCAGTTCCTTTCATTAATCTGTCATACGACACATAACATATCATTCTCAGTGCACGTATTTACTCAGCTCCTTTCATTAATCTGCCATACGACACATAACATATCATTCTCAGTGCACGTATTTACTCAGCTCCTTTCATTCATTTTCCATGTCCACGTTTAATTTCCACACATCAATTTTGTCAGTAATAAGCTATTGTGATCTATAATTTGAGCAGATCTTGATATTGCTCGGTTTGAATATGCGTTTTTTAGTGTCCCACTGATTTTATTTCCTATTGCAACTTGCCGTTCAGTATCTAAACAAGATTATTATTATTATTACAGTAGACCCTCGATTATCTGAAGTCGCATTAACCAAGGCAGTAAAAACATCTGATTTTTTATACATTTAATAATCACCAGTGTTACAAAAAGATCGGTTTTTACAGCTCTGATATATATACAACCCGGTTAATGCGACCCCAGATAATCAAGAGTCTACTGTTATTAACTAGAATTCTATAATAATTTTAAAAATATAAAAAAATACTTACGCATTTGATAGCGGACGCACACGTAAGGCAATTTTGACGTTTGACATTTTGTACACTTGCAATCAAAAACTCAAATTCACTTATAAAAACTAAATAAAAAAACAGTATTGCATACTGCAATTTCAGATATTCAATTTCAGATTTAAAAGATATTCCTAAAAATATTTATTCGTTTGGACACCGAAGGGAAACGAGCTCGCAACCCCCGGGTTGGAAGACAGACGTCTGACCAATAAGGCGACGGAAGTCACCATGTCTTCAAAAGAAAGTTAGAAAGAAGATTTTTTGGAGTTGTACATAAGAGCAAAGTTTGGTGCAGACGATATAATGTTGAGTTATGCGAGTTATCCAGGAAACCTGAAGACTTCAAATATACCATATAAAGATGAAAACTTCGATGGCTGGGATCCTAAATCGAATGCCAAAGCCTCGAATCCTAAACAGCGAGCCTAAAGGATGACAGCGAGTTGGCAGACTGAAATTAAGAACAACGTGATCAGAGACATAACGACACTGAGAATAAGGAACTGGCGATGAACTGGCCAGGACCAAGATCGATGGAGGAAGTTAGGGTCCAGACTTAACATGAATTATCTGAGGTATTGACAGCAAAAAATGATTTATGAGTGTTTTTTAATGCCTATTAAAGATCGAACTTTAATCGTTGGATCGAAATCTGATACGGGTGTTATGATGTCATCAAAATCCTTCATATTCCATACACATAGATAAACTTTTTAACGGATATTAGTTTAGTAGTCTTCTGGTCATGATAGAAGAAATTGTATTGAAATTATCCAATAGTTGAGACATGAGTAGGTAGTATTTCTATCAAAATCTACAGTAGGTAATATTTCTATAAAAATCTACCTTAGGTAGTATTTCTATCAAAATCTACAGTAGGTAGTATTTCTATCAAAATCTACAGTAGGTAGTATTTCTATCAAAATCTACAGTTAGTATTTCTATCAAAACCTACAGTAGGTAGTATTTCTATCAACATCTACAGTAGGTAGTATTTCTATCAAAATCTACAGTAGGTAGTATTTCTATCAAAATCTACAGTAGGTAGTATTTCTATCAAAATCTACAGTAGGTAGTGTTTCTATCAAAATCTACCGTAGGTAGTATTTCTATCAAAATCTACATTAGGTATTATTTCTATCAAAATCTACAGTAGGTAGTATTTCTATCAAAATCTACAGTAGGTAGTATTTCTATCAAAATCTACAGTAGGTAGTATTTCTATCAAAATCTACAGTAGGTAGTATTTCTATCAAAATCTACAGTAGGTAGTATTTCTATCAAAATCTACAGTAGGTAATATTTCTATAAAAATCTACCTTAGGTAGTATTTCTATCAAAATCTACAGTAGGTAGTATTTCTATCAAAATCTACAGTAGGTAGTATTTCTATCAAAATCTACAGTTAGTATTTCTATCAAAACCTACAGAAGGTAGTATTTCTATCAACATCTACAGTAGGTAGTATTTCTATCAAAATCTACAGTAGGTAGTATTTCTATCAAAATCTACAGTAGGTAGTATTTCTACCAAAATCTACAGTAGGTAGTATTTCTATCAAAATCTACAGTAGGTAGTATTTCTATCAAAATCTACCGTAGGTAGTATTTCTATCAAAATCTACAGTAGGTAGTGTTTCTATAAAAATCTACCGTAGGTAGTATTTCTATCAAAATCTACCGTAGGTAGTATTTCTATCAAAATCTACAGTAGGTAGTATTTCTATCAAAATCTACAGTTAGTATTTCTATCAAAACCTACAGTAGGTAGTATTTCTATCAACATCTACAGTAGGTTGTATTTCTATCAAAATCTACAGTAGGTAGTATTTCTATCAAAATCTACCGTAGGTAGTATTTCTATCAAAATCTACAGTAGGTAGTATTTCTATCAAAATCTACCGTAGGTAGTATTTCTATCAAAATCTACATTATGTATTATTTCTATCAAAATCTACAGTAGGTAGTATTTCTATCAAAATCTACAGTAGGTAGTATTTCTATCAAAATCTACAGTAGGTAGTATTTCTATCAAAATCTACCGTAGGTAGTATTTCTATCAAAATCCACAGTAGGTAGTATTTCTATCAAAATCTACCTAATATGTTATTATTTTAAGGTAAGCATTAATGAAGGAGGCAAAAATGTGCCTCTAGATTTAAAATTCAAATTAACTGTCCTTTCTGCCTACCCTGACAGCTATGATGATATATTATTGTATCCAAAAAGTATTTTTATTAATATATCAGGCAATAAAACATCGTGTTGAGGCGAACAAAACAAACAGCCAACGTTTTTATGATGGACCCTTTAGAGTGGATAATCCTTTCTGTAGAACCCATCATGAACGCTTTCAATTTGACCTTTTTTGATGTGCCATAAGCATCCTTAAATGCTTTCAATAACTTGACTACGCTTAAAAAATATTGTAGATCATAGCCTTACGACCCCCCAAAAGATGACACAAAAATTGACTTCGTGGCCCTCTTGCAAAAACGTAATGGCTTGTTAATTCGTGTGCATGTGGCCGCACTTTATAGCTTGTTAATTAATGTGCATGTGCATATGGAGAAGGGTGTTTCGAATTCCATGCAACAGCAAAGCGAACTGACGCCTCCATTCTCTAAGAATTGAGAATCACCGACAGATTGCCGACAATATGACTGTGGTGAGTCCTCCGATTCTTTGGGCACATTGCTCGTGGCCAAGGAGACAGTTTGCAGAGGTTTTCAGTTATTGGAAGGGTGGAAGGACGAGACACAAGAGAAAGAATCCCAATTCGTTGGACTGACCAAGAGCTAGACGCAACAGGACTACCCTTGACAACTGCCCTTCGAGCCACGGAGTGCGGGGATGGATGGAGAGGAGACGTCAGGGGCTATCATGGAAGTCACGATGCGCAATTATGAGCTACACGACAGGATGATGAATATTGTTTTTCGCGACCCCTTTGATTTCCACAGATTGAGAAGCGATGTTGCAGATTATTGTATTATACTTGAGAAAATTTAGGATGGTTCCTGTGACATTTGAAATGTCATATCTCAAAGGGATGGGGTAAAATCGTTTTTTTTTTACAAATCGAATAGTTTTTTTATAAATCGAAATTTTTTAATTCTCTAAACTATCGTTTTAATTCCTAATTTTCATTATACTGACTTTCTAATGTATTGTATGATTTGTATCTATCTTTAAATAGGCCAAGATCCACTATGAATTAATACTAATTACGAACATTTAATTTTATGTATAAAAATCCAATTATCGTATACCCTATCCCTAGCCAATGCATACTACGTAGTGACTTTTGACAAACGTCACCAAATATTATTTGATTTTAACAAACTGCCACATCTTTGCTAATTTGTAACAAGATGTATTAATTTGTCGTTATTGTTAGTTTTATGTAATGTATTTACCTAAATAACTCGCTATTGTTTTAGAAACGAGGCTTATATTAAAGTTGATAAAATAATTAAAATTACTGAACGTCGTTACAAGGTTGTATTGGGGGAAATTTGTGAACTGCCATAATTTCTCAAGTATAATGTAATGTATCGGCGCCATAGTCTAATCGTTAGTATTCATGTTTTTGTTTTTACTTCCAAAACTCGTGTCGTGTCATGTAAATATATGTTTGTCTGACGCTCATCAGTTGTTTTACATAAATTCTAAAAGCGCTATTTAACGTCATAAAAATAACACTATATGTCAAATGAGAGTCTGAAACAGGTTGAACAATGCCTCTCGTCTTGAAACTCGGATATCCTAGTCATTAGAACTGTGGGTTTGCTCTCTCAACACTGCGCGCAATAGATTGAACACAATAAACCGTTATAAACATTCGCCTTCCATTAATAGGGGGACATTACGAAAACAAAAAAATATTAATTATAACCCAGCAAGTGTTTTCGATATAAATAAACTGCCTGAATACAATTTTATTCCGTTACACATGTTATGACTTGAACTGTTAGTGCACGCTTCAACTTAATGATACCAGATTTCTAACACTTTGTTTACTTTCTGGGAAAATAAATAAACCCGCGTCCTTACTCTACGCCACTCTCGGTAACACTACTCTTCAGTAGTATGGGACTCTCGGGAGAGAATTGAGAACAACACGGTGGGTCGGGAGGAAATGCTTCAACGCAGTGAACAAGTGTGTCTTATTCTTCTGTAACTCAAAATCTTCACATAGAGGTTCTTTATACTTTTCCAATATCACGTATCATTATAGTTACTTATACTTGAGAAAATGTAGGATGGTCCCTGTGACGTTTAAAATGTCATGTCTCAAAGGGATAGAGTAAAATCGTTTTTTTTTTATAAATCGAAAAATTGTTTTTCTCTAAACTGACATTTTAATTCCTAATTTTCATTATACTGACTTTCTAATGTATTGTATGATTTGTATCTATCTTTAAATAGGCCAAGATTCACTATGAATTAATACTAGTTACGAACATTTAATTTTAGGTATAAAAAAATCGAAAATTCAATTATCGTATACCCCATCCCTAGCCAATGCAGACTAACGTAGTGACTTTTGACAAACGTCACCAAATATTATTTGATTTTAACGAACTGCCACATTTTTGCTAATTTGTAACAAGATGTATTGATTCGTCGTTGTTGTTAGTTTTATGTAATGTATTTACCAAAATAACTTGCTATTTATAAGAATCGAGGCTAATATTAAAATTGATAAAATAATTAAAATTACTGAACGTCGTTACAAGGTTGTATTGGGGCAAATTTGTGAACTATCGCAGGGACCATGCTACATTTTCTCAAGTATAGTAATTAATATGCGTGCTTATGGTCCAGGCGTCCCAGGTTCGATTCCTGCTGGGACCCAAGACTGTTTTTACTTTGAGACTTTATTTATTTTTTTCATTCTTAGTAGGTGCTTTTAAGAGAAACACTTGTTAAAAATCAGTATTATAAAGATTCTTCGCAAATTGTTAAACTTGCGTGCGACGCCTGAGACGACACCTGAGGACACGTGCTACACTTGACGACGTGTCGTGGTAGACGGAGAGATGTTCGTTCTCTGGTGGATAGGTGACAATATTGCCTGTGTCAATAGTCTGATAAATAGTCGACATGTTATTCATTATTGGTTTTAACACTTCGTTTAGACGTTATTTCATGTGAATTTACTTATTGTAATTGTTTTACTAAATCTTATTTGTGCTCCCCTGATGAGAATCGGAAAACCTTGAAACCGGTAGGGTCATACAATTATCTTAAGTGGAAATAACGGTGTTTTAGTAAATCAATTACAATACCTTCAAACCTCCATAGTGTTAACACCTTGAATATCAATAATTTATGAATTTATTTAATTACTAGACAAACAAACGAATAAATTGCCACAGAAAGATCGCATAAAACACAACAATACCACCCCGATACATTCAATGACAGCTGAATATTAAAACTATTAAATTCTCATTCATGACTATTATTTATTCAATACTACATCAAAACGCGGATATAAAGAAATTATTTCAATTTTGTAAATGAATTATAACTGCGCGCGCATCGTTTTATTTATAAAAGTAAATAAACAGGCAGCCCTCGACTTTCGCACATTCTACTTTCGCCCAATTCGCTATTTCGCACATTTAAAAAAAACCTATTTTTTAATGATTTTTTCGATAATGCTAAAATTGTTTACTTCGCATGCAGTCGCTCCCACTTTTTTGGAAGAACTATAATATATGGAACGCAATAAACAATATTGGAGACTCATGGGCTGAAATAAAAGAGTCGACAATGAAAGGTTCCTGGAAACAATTATGACCACAAATGATGAGTGATTTTATAAATTCTGAAGAAACTCCGGAAACTATCACAGATGAAATAGTTAGCCTAATGAATGTACTAAACTTGGACGTCAACAACGAAGATGTTAATGAGTTGATTGAATCTCACTCAGTACCTCTGTCATATGAATACTTAATTGAGCAACAAGAGTTAAATGAAATACACAAAGAAAGTGAGGAAGAAGAAGCTGATAAAATCGTCAAGACTTTGACAATCAAAAATATGAATGAAGCCTTCATGCATCTTGACAAATTTGTGACTATCATGGAAGAATGTGATCCCAATGGAGAACGTATATCTGAAGTACGTAGGGCGATTGAGAAAGACACAGCATGTTATAGAACTCTTTATCAAGAAAAGAAAAAAAAGGTGGTATTCAACTAACTCTTGACAAGTTTATAAAGAAAACACCTGAAAGCACTTAAACACGCCTCGTTAACTTAATTATGTATATAGATAAATAAATCTTTTTAATATGTTATTGATAAATAAATATTTTAAAATACAATTCAATGGTGTTTTTTTTACATCCCTCTATTTTCGAACATTCAATATTCGCACACATTTTCAGGAATCAATTATGTGCGAAAGTCCAGGGCCGCCGGTATAGTGTGACATGTGTTATCACAAATCAGAATTATCTAAATTATTATCGACAATAATTAACTATTGGGTTACTCAATAGTTAATCATTGTCGATAATATAATATACATACTTTGTAATATTTTAAATCTGTCAATTTCTAATCAAGCCAGTTTCTAATCCTAAGTTAGAGCGCCTTTGAAGAGAGTCAACTCTCTAAACTTATTTTTATTCTGATTATGATTATGGGGAATAGTTTGCCAGAAGAGCACTGGGCTCAATGCACAGACGGGATCTGGGTATTCCCGAAATATACTCCATGTGGAAACCGGCGTCTCTTTCTCTGCCGTCTTCGCCTCCCTTCACCGCGCCTCACACGTCACTACTGAGCGCAACAGACGGGCACTGGGGTGACTAAGCAACAAGATACGTGGAAATGAGATATCTCACTTAGATGTATTAAATTGTAAAGGGATTTTCAAAAAGACCGGTTTTTTTTTATTCTTGAATAAATCACACAATTTACTCTGATTTCAAAAAACTTTTTATTGGTCAGATTTGGAAGAAACAAATGACCGCGTAATAAGAGCAAACTATGTAAAATATTGAATGAATGTGGTGTTGAATGTAATTAATAAAGGGTCTCAAATTGAGCGGTTTTTTTAATTCATTTTTTTTAATTCTTGAATAAAACACACAATTTGCTATGATTTCAAATTTTTTTAAAATTGGTAATTGAAGTATAATGTATGACATTTAAACACAAAATAATATCTGCCAAATGTCCACCTCTTGCAGCTCCACAGACGTCCACTCTTTTGTCAACATTTTCGATGAAATTCTGGCATAATTGCGTTTCTAACTCACCAATAACGCGAATAATTTCGTCCTTCAGCTCAGGAATTGATCGGGGGTCATTCTTATAGATCTGGTTTTTCACGTAACCCCAGAGAAAATAGTCCAACGGTGTCAGATCACATGATCTTGGTGGGCAATTAACATCACCGTTTCCGGAGATCACAATACATAAAATAATTCAACAATTTGAACGTGTTGTTGTGTTGTATACAACTCCATTTTTAAAGATGTCATACATTACACTTCTCAAATGTCACAAGACCCACGCAAGTTCGCGACGCCATCTGTGTTTTATCCAAGAATTTAAAAAAACGCTCAATTTGAAAGACCCTTTATTATTCAATAAAACAATACATGACAATGCATGAATACAGAACGAAGTGATTAGGGACGAATATAAACATAAGAGTGATGTGTTGAAGAAGATGAAGAGAGGCACTGAGAGATGGTTTGGACAATTGTTAACAATCAACCACCACAAAATTTTATTAAACAAACGACAAAATATCAACTAAAAAAATTAACACAATTTATAACACATGCATACTTACGACAGAATACAGAATGAAGTAATGAGGGAAGAATGTAAACTTAAGGCTGATGTGTTGAGTAAGATGAAGAAGAGCACGCTGAGAAAATTTGGGTATGTATAAGGAATGAATGAAGAAAGGCTAAGAACACAAATATACAGTGCAAATGTGAGTAGATGTGGTAGAGGAAGACCAAGGAAAGTGTTGGTGGAAGAAGTGTATGATATTTTGAAAGAAGGAACCATAAAAAGTCAGAAAAATCGTAGGAGCCCTATAATAAGGTGTTTGAAAGAAGAAGAAGAGGCAAAATATGTATGTTGTTATAGAAAAGTGTGGTGCTCTCTCCTCTCTCGTACACCCTGCAATTTATCTGACTTTATATATTTCCTTCTGTCAAAATATAATACACTTGATTCAACCACACTTTTCATGCTATTCCTGTACCACCTCTTCCACTCACATTGGCCCTGAATATGAGCATTTCTTTATTCATTCATTCCAAGTGGGCAAACCAGCACTGCTCTAAGTTCACAATCATGATTTATCACTTCATTCCATATTCTGCCATACATTATCACCTCGTGTATATCTTCATTCCATATTCTGTCATACATTATCACTCCGTGTATCACTTCATCCCATATTCTGTCATACATTATCACTCCGTGTATCACTTCATTCCATATTCTGTCATACATTATCACCCCGTGTATCACTTCATTCCTTATTCTGTCATAAATTATCACCCCGTGTATCACTTCATTCCTTATTCTGTCATACATTATCACCCCGTGTATCACTTCATTCCATATTCTGTCATACATTATCACCCCGTGTATCACTTCATTCCATATTCTGTCATACATTATCACTCCGTGTATCACTTCATTCCATATTCTGTCATACATTATCACTCCGTATATCACTTCATTCCATATTCTGTCATACATTATCCCCTCTTGTATCACTTCATTCCATATTCTGTCATACATTATCACCCCGCGTATCACTTCATTCCATATTCTGTCATACATTATCACTCCGTATATCACTTCATTCCATATTCTGTTATACATTATCCCCTCTTGTATCACTTAATTCCATATTCTGTCATACATTATCACCCCGTGTATCACTTCATTCCATATTCTGTCATACATTATCACTCAACGTATTCTTCTAAGTGCACCCATTTATTCGGCTTTTTTCAGTTTTATTTCATATCTATGTTTCACTTCCAAACATAAAAATTGATACTAACATACTATTATAAACTTTGTTATAATGGTCGTAAAATGGAAACTCAGCCTTATATTTTATATACATACTTGATAATTCAAGTCACTATCATAAATTGTGTCAAGAATCATGGTCGTCCCACTGAAAACCAAAATATCTCGACTGTCTAAATGCATTTTTGTTGCAAAAGAGTTATTCTTCCTGGTCATCTATCAATGCATCCACATCTCTAATGTATTCATTTTCTTAATGAGTCTAAAACGGGACCTAATTATTTAAAACGGATCTAACCCACATTTTATCTGTTCTGAGATAATTAAGAAAATATCTTATCGCTTTGTATGGACTTAACACTATTTTGTTGTATTGTTTATAGTTAATGCATTAATGTTCTGGAGGTTTAAAGACATTGTTATTTGTTTTATCAAATACTGCTTATTCCACTTTTTGTAACGGTATAACCCTACCGGTTTCAAGGCTTTCACCTCATCTTCAGGGGAGCACAAACAAGATTGAATTCTGATCGAACTGGTACCGATATACACGCTTTTTACGATTGGGGACATTCGAGTTGGGGACTGAGGGCTGAGGAAGGCATGGGACGACCTTGCATACGTATGACTAGAAATTTCTAAGTCAGAACATCTGGTAAACACATATATCCCAAGAATCTCTCCGCTGCTGGCCGATGTCGTCTTATGCCTCCCTCAGCCTTCAGTCCCCAACCGTTAGAAGCGTGTATATCGGTACCAGTTCGATCAGAATTTAGTCTTGTTTGTGCTCCCTGATGATAAGTTGAAAGCCTCGAAACCAGTAGGGTTATACCGTTACAAAAAGTGGAATAAACAGTGATTGATAAAACAAATTACAATCTATTTTGTTGCATTAACTGATTCTATGAGAATAAATGTTATGAAATGCAAAGTTATGGTGCTAGAAAGTTTGAAAGGAAAAATAAACGCGATATATACGAGGCGCATCCAGAAAGTAAGTGTACTGAGGCTCTCACGACCGGATGGATTTTATTTTCGACATGTTGGCTACACTTCCGTGTAGCCTGAACCTTCCCCTTCGCAACGAGACCGGTTCGAGGTCAGTACGTTGAGAAGTGTCGACGCGACAACACGTTTCGTGAAAAATGTCAAACCAATCTCCCGCCAAGTGCGAAATTTTGTAAAAAGGCAAGAGTTTTTGAGGCGCTGCAAACTCCATGGAGATGAATTTCTCCGCTCCATCGTTACTGGAGATGAAACTTGGGTTGCACACTACACGCCTGAAACCAAAAGGCAGTCTCAACAGTGGCGTCACACCTCTTCACCCTCCGCCAAAAAGTTCAAAATCACAATTTCAGCCAAGAAAATCATGGCATCCGTGTTTTGGGACTGTCAAGGCATAATTTTAATTGAATATATGCCTCAAGGGGAGACCATCAACTCTGCAAGATACTGTGAGACACTAAAAAAACTGCGGAGGGCGATTCAGAACAAGAGGAGAGGCATGCTGACAAAGGGAATCTGCCTGCTGCACGACAATGCCAGACCACACACGGCCAACGCCACGAAGGAACTGCTCGCCTCGTTTAAATGGGATGTCCTGAACCATCCCGCGCATTCCCCTGACCTAGCACCTTCAGATTACTATCTCTTTACCTCCCTCAAGCTGCACATGGGTGGAAAAAGGTTTTCAACCGACGAGGAGGTAAAGGAGGAGGTGGAGAAGTGGACGTAGGGGTTGGCGGGAAACTACTTCGAGGAAGGCATCAAAAAGTTGATACCCCGCTTCACCACCTGCATTGAGAGGAATGGCGACTATGTCGAAAAATAGCTTACATATGTACTACGGTAACCACGTAATTTTTTTGTTTAAATAAAAAAAAATGTAACCTACAAAAATTCAGTACACTTAGTTTCTGGATATGCCTAGTATGTTAGGTGAACAATGGAAGAAGGGAATATATGCTATTGATATTCAGAAAACTCTTGCGCTTGTTATAAGTTATAATTATTAAAATAATAACACAAACTAAAGCTTTGTTTACATTATAAATATTATTTTTTATATTAAAAAAATCAAAATGATACAATCGTTTTTTTTTTGCGTAAACAATATTCAATCATTAGGGGATGCTGCACCTTGCACAGCATCCAGAAGCAAGCAAGAGAGTTCTTATATTTATATATTATTTATAGTTAAGGCATTAACATTGTGGAGGTTTAATGACATTGTAATTTGTTTTATCAAACACTGTTTATTCCACTTTTTGTAACGGTATAACCCTACCGGTTTCAAGGTGCACACCTCATCTTCAGGGGAGCACAAACAAGACTGAATTATGTTCTGATAAGAAGAAGATTGTATACAGTGTTTGATGGATATTTAAATTAAATTAAATTGTACGGTAAAACTGTAAAGTGTGAGGATGCGAAGATAGCGGTTGCGGCCTTATAAATTGGAGCTTCCCCGCATTTGCATATACGTGAGGACATACTATTTGGTGAGGAAACCGCAGAAAACTTACAAAAAGGAAAGCGACCTACAGAGAACCTCAGCAGGTCTTCCGTTATGTGATACTAACACGTTCAGCATTTTACACAGCATCCACTTTAAAGATATGATGCTAAAGGGTCTTTCAAATTGACCGTTTATTTTTAATTCTTGAATAAAACACACGATTTGCTTTGATTTCAAAAAACTTTTTATTGGTCATTGAAGTATAATGTATGACATTTAAACACAAAAAAACAATATCCGCCAAATGTCCACCTCTTGCAGCTCCACAGATGTCCACTCTTTTGTCAACATTTTCGATGACATTTTGGCATAATTGCGGTTCTAACTCACCAATAACGCGAATAATTTCGTCCTTCAGCTCAGGAATTGATCGGGGGTCATTCTTATAGACCTGGCTTTTCACGTAACCCCAAAGAAAATAGTCCAACGGTGTCAGATCACATGATGTTGGTGGCCAATTAACATCACCGTTTCCGGAGATTTCAATACATAAAATAATTCAACAATTTGAACGCGTCGTTGTATTGTATACGACTCCATTTTTATAAATGTCATACATTACACTTCTTAAATGTCACAAGACCCAGGCAAGTCCGCGACGCCATCTGTGTTTTATCTAAGAATTAAAAAACCGCTCAATTTGAAAGACCCTTTATAAAACGATACTTCTGCAAGTAGGAACCAACCCCACAATACTCTCTGGGAAGCAAGCTCTTGTATTTGAACAAATACTAATTACTGCACCGCCAAACGGTCAGTAAGACCAGAGTTTCTCAAACTGTTTTGGTTCCCCGCCTCCTTTTCAAAGATTTTTTAGCGCCCCTCTCGGGAAAACTTTATTTCTATAAATTTGTAAATGCCGCTGTGTCTGTAATTTTTTTTTCATTCCACGAAAATATTTATGTAGCTGTGCATGTTATTATTTAAATTTCCAGAAGTTAGTTTGGAAACAAAACAACTTGGAACACACTAGATCCTTCATTATCATTAGTGATTAATATTAATCAAATTAGTAAAATTAAAAAAATTAAGAAGTTAATTTGGAAACAAAACAACTTGAAACACACTAGATCCTTCATTATCATTAGTGATTAATATGAATCAAATCAGTAAAATAAAAAAATTTAAGAAGTTAATTTGGAAACAAAACAACTTGGAACACACCAGATCGCTCATTATTATTAGTGATTAGTATAAATCAAATCAGTAAAATTTTTATTTTTATTAAGTTAGTTTGGAAACAAAACAACTTGGAACACACTAGATCCTTCATTATCATTAGTGATTAATATGAATCAAATCAGTAAAATTAAAAAAATTAAGAAGTTAGTTTGGGAAAAAAACAACTTGGAACACACTAGATAGCTCACTATCATTAGTGATTAATATGAATCAAATCAGTAAAATAAAAAGAAATTAAGAAGTTAGTTTGGGAAAAAAACAACTTGGAACACACTAGATCCTTCATTATCATTAGTGATTAGTATAAATCGAATCAGTAAAATTTTAATTTTTAAGTAGTTAGTTAGGGAACAAACCAACTTGGAACACACTAGATCCCTCACTATCCTTAGTGATTAATATAAATCAAATCAGTAAATTAAAAAATATCAAGCTCAAGATGTCAGCAGTGTTCTTAAATCTCTGCGGTCAATATTACGTAGTCTTGTCTTCTTTCCATTCAAAAAACTTGTGACCGCACTAAATTCAATTGACCCTCAACATCCTTCCACTGCCACTGGGGCTAGAGCAATGCCCCACCCAGATTGTAATTAATGCCCAAACCTTCTCAGAGTACTCTTAAGTTTACATTCATTCCATATTACTTGCGTATTCTGTCATATAACATATATGTAACATATACAATAAGCGGACGGTCCCGAGGTGCGCTGAGCACCAACGCACCTCGAGACGCTGAGCGAATATGAAATATCGCTGTCTCACAGTTTACTGTACATCTCTGTCTGTCCTATATGAATTAGCGTTTCCGTCCAGTGCGTATTGGAGATCGCTCCGGTAGTATTGGCAAACTTTGCCGGTCAATTTGAAAAAAATATTTTTTAAACTTTATTTTAATTTTCACTTAAATAAAAATACTCGTACGATTTGTCAGTATTCTTCTACATATTTAATCTACGAGGCATATCCAGAAAGTAAGTGTACTGAATTTTTGTAGGTTACAATTTTTTTTATTTAAACAAAAAAATTACGTGGTTACCGTAGTACATATGCAAGCTATTTTTCGACATAGTCGCCATTCCTCTCAATGCAGGTGGTGAAGCGGGGTATCAACTTTTTGATGCCTTCCTCGAAGTAGTTTCCCGCCAACCCCTCCGTCCACTTCTCCACCTCCTCCTTTACCTCCTCGTCGGTTGAAAACCTTTTTCCACCCATGTGCAGCTGAAGGTGCTAGGTCAGGGGAATGCGCGGGATGGTTCAGGACATCCCATTTAAACGAGGCGAGCAGTTCCTTCGTGGCGTTGGCCGTGTGTGGTCTGGCATTGTCGTGCAGCAGGTAGACTCCCTTTGTCAGCATGCCTCTCCTCTTGTTCTGAATCGCCCTCCGCAATTTTTTTAGGGTCTCACAGTATCTTGCAGAGTTGATGGTCTCCCCTTGAGGCATATATTCAATTAAAATTATGCCTTGACAGTCCCAAAACACGGATGCCATGATTTTCTTGGCTGAAATTATGGTTTTCAACTTTTTGGCGGAGGGTGAAGAGGTGTGACGCCACTGTTGAGACTGCCTTTTGGTTTCAGGCGTGTAGTGTGCAACCCAAGTTTCATCTCCAGTAACGATGGAGCGGAGAAATTCATCTCCATGGAGTTTGCAGCGTCTCAAAAACTCTTGCCCGGCATTATTTATTTCGCACTTGGCGGGAGATTGGATTGACATTTTTCACGAAACGTGTTGTCGCGTCGACACTTCTCAACGTACTGACCTCGAACCGGTCTCGTTGCGGAGGGGAAGGGTTAGGCTACACGGAAGTGTAGCCAACATGTCGAAAATAAAATCCATCCGGTCGTGAGAGCCTCAGTACACTTACTTTCTGGATACGCCTAGTATACAAATATTGCAAATAGTGCAAGAATAGTAAGGTTATGGCTCTGACCATAGATTAAGTACTTCTCCACATCAACATATGTTGAGATGGTAAGACAACCACAGAAAACTTACTAAAGAAACCCTTGTAGATTTTTTTATATTTAAAAATAATACATGTTTAGATGTATTGTATGTGGGTGGTGTTCATAAAATATCATAAATGTTGAAATAAAACCTTCCAAAAGGGTTGGTAGGGATATGAAAGTAGTGGGTATTTCCCCGCATATGCATATATTCAGAAAAACAAATTTGGTAAGAAAACAGTAGATAACTATGAAGTGTGAGGAGTTTGATTTCACGTGATGTATACATATGTAATTGAGTGTCACTGTTTGTCAGGTTGATGAGAATGTGCAACGGGGTTTTATATCATCAAAAATTTGAAAGAAGTATCGATTTATTTTTTCATGCTATATGAGTGGCATAGAGCCAAACCAGCCTATCCAACAAAACAAAAAATGAGTAATAGTTCGGAAATTCTAGGATGAGTCCTGTGACAGTTCACAAATTTGCCCCAATACAACCTTGTAACGATGTTCAGTAATTTTAATTATTTTATCAACTTTAATATAAGCCTCAATTCTAATAAATAGCAAGTTATTTAGGTAAATACATTACATAAGGTTGTATTGGGGCAAATTTGTGAGCTGTCACAGGACTCATCCAAGAGTTTCCGAACTATAGTTTTAAAATTTGAGTCACACGTTTCTTTATAAGCCAGAAATGCCTTTACTTCAAAATTCTAAATGTTAGGTACTACTACTGCCATCTATAATTTTTTTGGCAAAGCAATTTTCGTGATATACTTTTATGCCAAATTTGCCTATCAAACAAAAAAACTTTAATCATCAAATAATTTTGTCATAACATTAGATTAATTCTTTTATTTTTATTGTTGTAGTTTCAGAATGTATCTGTTCAATGAATAAAAAACATTAATTATACAACATTTGATTTATAATAACCCATAGACTTTGAACTCCATTATCTAATTTCAATATATTCGTTGTATAGGCTGGTTTTGCACTTTGCCACTAATATGTCCTCAGTGAGATACAGGCAAAAGCCTAGTTTACTTTGAACACGACAAATCCAATGATCCATCAAAATTGTGTGTCCAAATTAAATTACCTGTTGTTTTTTTCGCAAATTATGTATATTTCTTGTCACGTGTAAAATAAATAAAAATAAAAACTTACCAAAAGAAGGCAAACTAAAAAGAAACCTTTGTACTTCTTCCAATATATTCGATTTTAGATTATACGTAATAAATGTGTTCATGAATTTTGATAAAATCTTCCAAAAAGGTTTAGCAAAGTAGTAGCTGCGTCCATGATAAGATACTTCTCCCCGTATGCATACGTTGAGAAAACCATATTTGGTAAGAAAACCGCAGGAAACTTCCCACCAATGGAAGAGGAACTACAAAGAAACCTTTATAGATCTTCTGATATGTGATAGTAAGGCTAAGGCCACACCAAAGTGCTACGTGACTTCATGCTTGGCCACACCAAAGTGCTTCGCACAAATTCATTTGACATTTGAGAGCGGTTGAGTCAACAAATGATGCCACTCTCAAAACTAACCAATTTCATTACAACTTACCTTATATTTATTTACTTCCTACGCAACTTCATTCCAAAGGGATTTTATTACAGGTACATTTTGTATAATTTGCTCGATGGGCTCCACAAAGGCTACCTTTTACACACAGCTGTTATTAAAACTTCCGCCATCTTGTAAAATCACTTGGTGACACAATAAAATTAACCAACACGTCTGTTCGCTAGGACATCCACTAGGCGACTAATCGTCACGAAGCGTGCAGTGTGGTCATTGCGATAGTATGCTTTGCGTTGGTTCGCTAGGATATGTCGCCTAGCTCGCAGCGTAGCTCTAAGCACCAAGCGAGGCTCCTACCTGTGTGGCCGAGGCTTTAATGAATACACAAATCAGAAGTGCAAGGTGTACGTGGAAGAGGCAGACCTCACTTTATTTTCTTCCAATATTAATAATGAATATCAAGCTTAATTAGTATTTATCAGATTATTGGCACGGTTAATACTAATATTTGAGCAAATATCTGGTCTTCCAAACTGGGGGTTACGGGTTCGATTTGTGCTGATACCCCGATCGTGTTTTTTTTAAATGCTTCCAATTTTGTTTTTACTTAAGGCTTGTTTAAACAACTTTTTGGTTGGTTGGAATAATTTTGCACATGGCAATAATTACACCAAGTTGTAATTTACTCGTATACAATGAAAGTGTTATTGCATATCGACTTCGGGTATGTTCATATCGCCTGTTGAGAATCATAGTGGCGAAACTACATATCGCCTGTTGAGAATCATAGTGGCGAAACTACAAAAAAATAAATTTTCGAGTTAAGACTTCCAAATGGCACAAAAATGACTCATTTTTTACGTGCGTATGTGGCGAAAGTATATGTCAACTTCTTAACGCTTCAAGGAGTTGAAATATACTCTTGCCACTAACGCACGTAAAAAATGAGTCATTTTAGTGCCATTTGGAAGTCTTAACTCGAAAATTTATTTTTTTGTAGTTTCGCCACTATGATTCTCAACAGGCGATATGTAGTTTCGCCACTATGATTCTCAACAGGGGATATGTAGTTTCACCACTATGATTCTCAACAGGCGATATGTAGTTTCGCCACTATGATTCTCAACAGGCGATATGTAGTTTCGCCACTATGATTCTCAACAGGCGATATGTAGTTTCGCCACTATGATTCTCAACAGGTGATATATAGTTTCGCCACTATGATTCTCAACAGGCGATATGTAGTTTCGTCACTATGATTCTCAACAGGCGATATGTAGTTTCGCCACTATGATTCTCAACAGGCGATATGTAGTTTCGCCACTATGATTCTCAACAGGCGATATGTAGTTTCGCCACTATGATT
Source organism: Odontocerum albicorne (assembly GCA_949825065.1). NCBI lineage: Eukaryota > Metazoa > Arthropoda > Insecta > Trichoptera > Odontoceridae > Odontocerum > Odontocerum albicorne. The sequence goes on from OX463855.1 coordinate 40,211,422, forward strand.
CTCAACAGGCGATATGTACTCGTAGTTTCGCCACTATGATTATCAACAGGGTATATGTAGTTTCACCACTATGATTCTCAACAGGCGATATGTAGTTTCGCCACTATGATTCTCAACAGGCGATATGTAGTTTCGCCACTATGATTCTCAACAGGCGATATGTAGTTTCGCCACTATGATTCTCAACAGGTGATATATAGTTTCGCCACTATGATTCTCAACAGGCGATATGCAGTTTCGCCACTATGATTCTCAACAGGCGATATGTAGTTTCGCCACTATGATTCTCAACAGGCGATATGTAGTTTCGCCACTATGATTCTCAACAGGCGATATGTAGTTTCACCACTATGATTCTCAACAGGCGATATGTAGTTTCGCCACTATGATTCTCAACAGGCGATATGTAGTTTCGCCACTATGATTCTCAACATGCTATATGTAGTTTCGCCACTATGATTCTCAACAGGCGATATGTAGTTTCGCCACTATGATTCTCAACAGGCGATATGTAGTTTCGCCACTTTGATTCTCAACAGGCGATATGTAGTTTCGCCACTATGATTCTCAACAGGCGATATGTAGTTTCGCCACTTTGATTCTCAACAGGCGATATGTAGTTTCGCCACTATGATTCTCAACAGGCGATATGTAGTTTCGCCACTATGATTCTCAACAGGCGATATGTAGTTTCGCCACTATGATTCTCAACATGCGATATGTAGTTTCGCCACTATGATTCTCAACATGCGATATGTAGTTTCGCCACTATGATTCTCAACAGGCGATATGTAGTTTCGCCACTATGATTCTCAACAGGCGATATGTAGTTTCGCCACTTTGATTCTCAACAGGCGATATGTAGTTTCGCCACTATGATTCTCAACAGGCGATATGTAGTTTCGCCACTTTGATTCTCAACAGGCGATATGTAGTTTCGCCACTATGATTCTCAACAGGCGATATGTAGTTTCACCACTATGATTCTCAACAGGCGATATGTAGTTTCGCCACTATGATTCTCAACAGGCGATATGTAGTTTCGCCACTATGATTCTCAACATGCGATATGTAGTTTCGCCACTATGATTCTCAACAGGCGATATGTAGTTTCGCCACTATGATTCTCAACAGGCGATATGTAGTTTCGCCACTATGATTCTCAACATGCGATATGTAGTTTCGCCACTATGATTCTCAACAGGCGATATGTAGTTTCGCCACTATGATTCTCAACAGGCGATATGTAGTTTCGCCACTTTGATTCTCAACAGGCGATATGTAGTTTCGCCACTATGATTCTCAACAGGCGATATGTAGTTTCGCCACTTTGATTCTCAACAGGCGATATGTAGTTTCGCCACTATGATTCTCAACAGGCGATATGTAGTTTCGCCACCATGATTCTCAACAGGCGATATATAGTTTCGCCACTATGATTCCCAACAGGCGATATAACATTATAAATTTGTCAAGTTTTAACAGGATACAAAAAAAAAAGAAAAAACTAGAAATTTCCATAAATATGTATATTTCAAATCAACATTTTTTAATCAATACATTTTTTATGTACGGACCCAAAAATCAGTATGTCCTATTTCAAAAAAAAAAAACAAACAACTTCACCAAGGCGTATTTATATCAATTCATCAACGCGTGTATCAACTTGGTGGATGATTTCTTTTTCTTTTTGTGAAATACAATAAAAATTATTATAATATACTTAGTAATGAGTTTAAGTGATCAATATAAAAAGAAATTACAAATTATAATAATATTTAAGCCTAATAAAAATAATCACATAATGTCTATAAAAAAAAAAATTATGTCCATTGCATCAAAACAAAATCCCTTAAAACGAGATCATACACTTTCCGTAACTAGAAAAGTTTTTTTTTATATTTAAATTATTTTATTTTAATTATAGTAAGAATCTGTTTTCTTTTCTTTTCGTGGAGTACATATAAACGAACAAGCTTTGTGATTTTTTTTAATATTTGAAGAAATATAGAAAAAAAAAAAAATAAAGATTCAAATTCGAAATTGATTTCAGACAATAATAAGTGTAAAATCCTTTAACTTCCGTGGTCAAGTTTAGATTTACGGACATTCTTTTTTCCGTAAGGACACGATACCCAGTCCATCAGTTGGTGTAGAAAAATCTGTATGGTCTTCGCATGCTCCACTCAAAGTGTTTATTTAACCTCTGTTGCCTAGTTGGTAAGACCGTAAGATATGGCTGTCTTCCAGATATGTAAAAGGTTTCTTTAACCCTTCCTTCCCTGTGATGTGTAACTAGTACACATTGCTACTAAAAACTTTAATATCTCTATAAATATAATAAATACTGGGTTCAGATTTTATTATTCCTCCGTAATACATTTACGCATTGAATGAAAAAATAATATTAATAATAATTTAATTAGCACTTATCGGCCACATCAGAGATATTTTGTGAAAATCGGGAATAAATTCACCAATACAATCAAACCTGTGCCAGTGTGTGACATAGGTATATTCATTTAAAAAAACAGCTATGGGTGTCTCAGTCTACTTCGGTATATGGGAATGCAAGAAATAGAATCACAGTTTGCTCGCTTCAGTAGTTCGTAGGCATCCATTTGAGGTGGTCTCTTTGTCCATTTTGTGAACGTCGGCCGATGCTTTTTTCATGTTTTCAACAATTAAATTTCAATTATTATCACTTCTGACTTGAAATTTAATTAATTTAAGCGATTGGCTATGAATATTCTTATTTTTCCGATTTAAAATTGCTCATTTTTACATGTGTATTGAATACACAGCACCGGAACGTGCGGATTTTTTTAGCACAGGAAGGAAAAGGTTAACAACACCTTTCTGGCAAATTAGAATAAATTGCCATATCATAATAAACCGTATATCATACTGTATATGATGAAATACAACACGATACGATTATCCCATTTTATAGATATTTTCTTAGAAATATGCAGGATGAATATAAGGAAATGGGTCACAAATGTATGGACACACATTGCATCCATCTAATTAACTAATATGTCAGCATGGACTGAAATCAAATTAACTCGTTCCTTTTAAAAAATTTGCTCTTTTTTTTAGTTGTGTCATATTTTTTATGATGGCGCAATACGGTAATGAATTAGCAATACAATAATTTGTGTATAATAACAATAAATTTACTTTGATAATATAAGTAATATTTCTCTTTGCTTTCTCATGACATTTACCTTTTTTCGTGTGAGTTTCTCTTGTGGTATATATTTCAGAATCAATCTGTGCAAATTGTTACGTCCCGTCACATATATATACATAATACATTACATAACATTTGCATGTTACGTCACATAATTATATTATTACACTTACATTGCATGCAAATCAAACTGGTCGGTTTATTGTCATTTGAAAAATTTATTCCCACCAACTAAAAGATGTTAAAAAGCCTTATTGTAACCAGACATGTTTCATCGGATATCAAACTCTAAATTCCCATGTTAAAAGTTGAGTGTTATACTTAATAGGTTACAGATGTCGCTGTTATACAATATATCATCGTTGTTCTGCGAATAGCATATAAGTCCATTTTTGCTTAACATGTTCTCTGCCAACAAGTTTTGTCATAAAATAACTCTGAGGCCAAGTTGCGGTAACATGCGGAAGGGCCGTGTCAAGCAATCCCAGTAACGTTTAACACAGAACTCGTGACTGACAGCACTGAATGGCAAGTTAAAGTAGGTACTCAGTGTCAGCCACTGGTGACAGACATAGCCCCGCCCCATTGGAGTATTCCAGTGTCAGTCACCCGTGACTGACAAGGCGGTCAATGTGTTAAAATGACTTTTTAATGCCATTTTATTTCAAATAAAAATATCTACATATGGAAAAAACATTTATGTTCAAAAGTTATATGGTTTGGCCAGTAAGGAAATTTTTACCAAGAAAGGATTAAGTCCAAAACAGGTGTCTGTATTTTTAATTTTTAGGTAATATGTTTTTAAGTTACTTATTTTTTTTGTAGCAATTCTTATAAATAAATAAACAGTCTTTAAATAACATCTGTTTGTATTTTATTTTAAATCTGCTAGGTTATTTTTTGTAATTAGCTATAAAAATCATTTTATCATGTATTAAAACGTTGAATAATTAAATAAAATATAGGTCTTGGCCATTCGCTATCCATCACAGGGTGGCAAGTGTTAAAAACTTGATTTGACATCGCCTTCCCAAACTTAAATTGCATTTATCTCAAAACTCAATATTTGGACTTAAACGCTTTTCGCAGAATGACGATATATTCGTGTAACATGGCATTATTAGTATATACATGTTATGTTACATATGATCTTTGTAGCCTAATTGGTAAAACACTGATCTGCTAGCCAGGGTTCATAACATTTTTTTAATAACATTATGATTAGTTGGAAAAAATTGATACATGGTAATAAGCTGTTTACATTGTATACAACAGAAGTGTAACACAATGCAATATATGTAAGATAATATATTCCATGTTACGTCACATAATATATATGCATCATTTTATTTGATATATGTATATTGTGTTAACCCTTACAGGCTTAGTGGTACACGTTATGTACCACATTTCTACCAACTTTCAATTTAAAAAAAAGGGATGTGATTTTTTTTATCTAGAGCTCATGAAAGTTAGTGGAAAAATGAAACTTTTGATGATTTTTTTCTTTCAAAATTTAGAGGGTTGCGGCAGAAAGTAGTATTGTTGTACGTAAGGCCCATTATTAAACTACTAGAAAAAAAAATCACGATAGCAGATCCAATAGTTTAGTTACACTTACGAAGTTTAGTATAAAATCTGGTTTTTATTCAAATTTCACAAAAAATCCAAGTTACTTAAGAACCACTGAATATCGCGGAACATACATGGCGGTTAAATCGATAGGTATTGAAGTCCCCCATCACCCTGCTTCCGATGATCGTCGCCCAATGTTACACCCTGTATATATATATTGTACAAAATCGGAAATTTTAAGAAATTCCTACATAAACTTGAACAGCCAGCTCATTTAAATTTATTCTAATACTGAAATATCATTGTGGAAAATAAACTAAAATACAATTATTTACAATGATGAAATCATTTGGTACTGCAAAATTGAATGTCATTAAAAACTAGATCTCGACTCGACTAAAATTTCAAGCCTAAAATATTAAAACAATGCTGATAATACATAAATTGTCTAGAAAGAGTTATTATTTACTATCACGAACAGTCATGTAAATTTTTTTCGTTTATTATATCGGTAGTGTGATGACAAAAGGTTGTATCTCTCATTTTTTGCATTTTTGAAATTTGTTCCACAAAACTCTCAAAATAGTGTAATCTTTGATGTGGCAAAAGGATATATATCTTACCAGTAGGGATACTAAGATAAAAAAGATATGACAATATGCCATCTGAAAAGTTCATTATTATTGATATGGCAAAAGATATGACAATATGCCATCTGAAAAGTTCATTATTATTGATATGGCAAAAGATATGACAATATGCCATCTGAAAAGTTCATTCTTATTGATACGGCAAAAGATATGACAATATGCCATCTGAAAAGTTCGTTATTATTGATACGGCAAAAGATATGACAATATGCCATCTGAAAAGTTCATTATTATTGATATGGCAAAAGATATGACAATATGCCAACTGAAAAGTTCATTCTTATTGATACGGCAAAAGATATGACAATATGCCATCTGAAAAGTTCCTTATTATTGATACGGCAAAAGATATGACAATATGCCAACTGAAAAGTTCATTATTATTGATAAGGCAAAAGATATGACAATATGCCATCTGAAAAGTTCATTATTATTGATATGGCAAAAGATATGACAATATGCCATCTGAAAAGTTCATTATTTTTGATACGGCAAAGGATATGACAATATGCCATCTGAAAAGTTCATTATTATTGATATGGCAAAAGATATGACAATATGCCATCTGAAAAGTTCATTATTATTGATATGGCAAAAGATATGACAATATGCCATCTGAAAAGTTCATTCTTATTGATACGGCAAAAGATATGACAATATGCCATCTGAAAAGTTCGTTATTATTGATACGGCAAAAGATATGACAATATGCCATCTGAAAAGTTCATTATTATTGATATGGCAAAAGATATGACAATATGCCAACTGAAAAGTTCATTCTTATTGATACGGCAAAAGATATGACAATATGCCATCTGAAAAGTTCCTTATTATTGATACGGCAAAAGATATGACAATATGCCAACTGAAAAGTTCATTATTATTGATAAGGCAAAAGATATGACAATATGCCATCTGAAAAGTTCATTATTATTGATATGGCAAAAGATATGACAATATGCCATCTGAAAAGTTCATTATTTTTGATACGGCAAAGGATATGACAATATGCCATCTGAAAAGTTCATTATTATTGATATGGCAAAAGATATGACAATATGCCATCTGAAAAGTTCATTATTATTGATATGGCAAAAGATATGACAATATGCCATCTGAAAAGTTCATTCTTATTGATACGGCAAAAGATATGACAATATGCCATCTGAAAAGTTCATTATTATTGATATGGCAAAAGATATGACAATATGCCATCTGAAAAGTTCATTATTATTGATATGGCAAAAGATATGACAATATGCCATCTGAAAAGTTCATTCTTATTGATACGGCAAAAGATATGACAATATGCCATCTGAAAAGTTCCTTATTATTGATACGGCAAAAGATATGACAATATGCCAACTGAAAAGTTCATTATTATTGATAAGGCAAAAGATATGACAATATGCCATCTGAAAAGTTCATTATTATTGATATGGCAAAAGATATGACAATATGCCATCTGAAAAGTTCATTATTTTTGATACGGCAAAGGATATGACAATATGCCATCTGAAAAGTTCATTATTATTGATACGGCAAAAGATATGAAAATATGCCATCTGAAAAGTTCATTCTTATTGATACGGCAAAAGATATGACAATATGCCATCTGAAAAGATCATTATTATTGATACGGCAAAAGATATGACAATATGCCATCTGAAAAGTTCATTATTATTGATACGGCAAAAGATATGACAATATGCCATCTGAAAAGTTCATTATTATTGATATGGCAAAATATATGACAATATGCCATCTGAAAAGTTCATTATTATTGATATGGCAAAATACTTCAAATGTAATCTCAAATATCATGTAGATCTTTGAATAATTTAGGGAAACATCATATCTATGTTAAAGATATGTTAATTTCATTTAATTTGATATGTAAAACTCAAAATTTGATTAAATAATAGCTGAAATATTTCATTTGGAAACATTGTTTATATTTTATTATAATGTTTATATTTTGTTATAATGTTATGTTTTGTTATAACCTATCACACTACCGATATATTTGCCATCACACTACCGATATATTTGTCCATATCTGTATATTTAAACAACGGATATGTTCGAAGATTTTCATGTCTTTCTTCCACTTGTTTAAAATGTTTTTAAGAGTTGATGCCGTGACGGCTTAAATGAAAGCCGGCAATCGAAGGTGAAAGTATTGTAGCCTTCTTTTTACCTTCTACACATTGCAATAACTAAAAATATTTAATGTTATAAGTCAAAATTCCTTCTGGGATATTTCTGTGGCGTTATGGTAGAAGTCGATATGTCCGTTTTACCTTAGTTTACAGGAGAAGCAATATTAACTTTGATAAGCTGTTAAAATCAGTACAAATGAGCATTTTTTAAGTTTTTCCAAACAATATATCTTTTGTTTGGATAATGATTGACACACTAAGTTTTGCCACAACATGCTGAGAAATATTTTCTATAAATTGAGAGAATAAACACAAAATGACAAAAAATGGATATATACTCTTCTGCCATAACGCCACGGATTTACGAGTGATAGACATCGATATCCTACAGTAAAACACAAAGGATATCCTACAGTAAAACACAAAGGATAGTTTGGCATTTTAAATCTTTAGGACACATTGACTTATCCAAAGATGTTTCAAGAAGGCATTGGCCCAAAAAAAAGGTTTGAGAAATTCTTTTAAGTCAACTCAACATGGCAACACCTCTAAAAAAACATATCAAATTAATTGAAACATCAGTTTGATGAAAATTTGTTTTCTAATAAATGTCCAATATAATAAACCAATTGAAATTTAAAACATATACAGAAAAACATTATACTCGTATATACATATATATATATATATATATATATATATATATATATATATATATATATATATATATATATATATATATATATATATATATATATATATATATATATATATATATAAAATTAAACATTTTTATAACATATGAAATAAGAAATTTTAAGGCACCTGCTAAATAAATAAAGACAATCCAACAAAGAGAAAAAACAGTGGTCAATCTTTACTTTTTGTAATTTTGTAGTTTGCTAACCCCTGATTTAAAAGACAAACATAACTATCTTTCTTCAGAAGTCAATAACATTTTTTTTTTAAGATATTAGAAAACAAAAATTTAACAATTTCGTAATGCGTATTTTATATCGTAAAGCCATTCGTTTTATTAAATAATTTTCTTGTACTTAAAGAGAAAAATTGCGCTAAAAACAATATTATCTAAAAAATTTAGATTTAACAATTTATTTTAACGTCCTAAAAGTACTATTAACAACAGTTATTATTATACTTGAGTAAACGTAGCATGCTCCCTGTGATAGTTCACAAATTTGCCCCAATCAACTTTAATATAAGTCTCAATTCTAATAAATAGCAAGTTATTTAGGTAAATACATTACATAAAACTAACAATAATGACAAATTCATACATCTTGTTACAAATTAGCAAAAATGTGACGGTTTGTTAAAATCAAATAATATTTCATTGGCTAGGGATGGGGTATACGATAATTGGATTTTATATTTTTTTATACATTAAATTAAATGTTCATAATTAGTATTAATTCATAGTGGATCTTGGCATATTTAAAGATAGATACAAATCATACAATACATTAGAACGTCAGTATAATGAAAATTAGGAATTAAAACATCAGTTTAGAGAAAAACAAGTTTTTGATTTATAAAAAAACTATTTGATTTGTAAAAAAAACTATTTTACCTCATCCCTTTGAGACATGACATTTCAAATGTCAAGGGACCATCCTACATTTTCTCAAGTATAACAGAATCGAAATCATATATTGGTTACAGTAAAATCATGATGTGGCATTCCCAAAAAAATACTTCCATCATCCCTTACTTTATTGATATGGAACAAAATACTTCCATCATCCCTTATTTTATTGATACGGAACAAAATTACATACAAACCACGCAAAAAACATATGCAATATCAATATTCTACGTGACATTATGTCAACTATAATCTTTAGGGATTTTTTTTAAATTATTTATAAGGTCACGTTTAAAATATTTGAATTGGTGATACGGTCACGTTATAGAGCAGATGAATTATCTTAGGTTTAGATAATCGAGCCTTGGGGTTGAAAACCACTGGAGTAAGCAAGTAACGTACAGTTCACCAAAGAACGTAGTAAACAACAATACCACATACTTAACGCATGCAATAATTGTTATCAAGTGAACTCTTGAGCAAGACTGGGACCCCTTTTTTTGGGTACCGACTGGAACCACTAGAGTACACTACCGTTACGCGGACAGGCAACAACATTCGCAAACGTTTAGCGCAAGAGATTAATCATGTTACTAGATAAACACCAGACTGGGTTTCTTTTTTTTCGGAAATCGAACCCTAAACCCTCGTACGGAAGTCAAAGGGTCATACATACCAACTTATTCACGGGTTTATTAATATTTGGTGAAAAAAAATGAAAAATAATCAAAATTATTTAAAAAAAATGTATTTTTTTTAAAATCCCATCATTTTTTATTGTTTTATTTTCTCGTATTCACAGTTTATAAAGTTTTCATTATACATTTAAAATATGTTATACAGTTTAAGACATATACAGTCAAAATAAAATTGAATATCACAGCACTATCAATATGTGCTATTTTTTTTTTAATATGTCTTTGATAAAAAATAAACTAAAATACCCTTTGGAAATAGAAAACGTTCAAATATTTCATAAAAAAGAAAAATACGCTTTCGCAGTTCAAAAACTGAATAATACGTAATGCAAATAGTATAAGTAATGCTACAATTTCCTGCGTATTTTTTGTTACTTTAGTATTATGTTAAAAATGGGGTATTTTTGTATTATTATAAAAATTGAACACAGTAAAAACAAAAAAAAAAGTTGTCGCCAAAACAATGGTAACCCACAAACTGTTCAATGATTTTATTATATATATATATATATATATATATATATATATATATATATATATATATATATATATATAATATATATATATATATATATATATATATATATATATATATATATATATATATATATATACATATATATATATATATATATATTATATATATATATATATATATATATATATATATATATATATATATATATATATATATATATATATATATATATATATATATATATATATATACATATACATATACATATACATATACATATACATATACATATACATATACATATACATATACA